>VSMD01121834.1:0-18786 GCA_008750895.1 Mirza zaza
TATTTTCCTGGTTAGAGCTGGAACCCATACTACTAAGTGAAGTATCCCAAGAATGGAAAAACAAGCACCACATATATTCACCAGCAAACTGGTATTAACTGAGCAGCACCTAAGTGGACACATAGGTACTACAGTAATAGGGTATTGGGCAGGAGGGAGGGGGGTGGGTATATACATACATAATGAGTGAGATGTGCACCATGTGGGAGATGGTCATGCTGGAAACTCAGACTTGTGGGGGGAGGGGGGAAAGGGCATTTATTGAAACCTTAAAATCTGTACCCCCATAATATGCTGAAATTAAAAAAAAAACCCACTTTAAAAAAAAATAGTAAGTTCACATGGCACTAGATTTGCCAAATAAACTCAAGGAGGCCTATGTGGTTATCTAATGCTCTTGCTACACCTATGTAAATAATCTGCTCAAATCTAATATAACAAGACCTTTTTTTGTGATTGAGAGTAATCTTTAATATGTTCAAGAAGGGGGAGACTGTCAGGAAAACTTGTTAAAGACTTAAAAATGAACAACAAATAAATTACTGCATATCTGCATATCCTTGATTTGTGCCTTTCATTGTCTTCATGGGGTTTTTTTGTTAAATTTTGAGACAGGGTCTTGCTCTGTAGCCCAGACTGGAGAGCAGTGGTGGGATCATAGCTCACTGCAGCCTCGAACTAATGGGCTCATGTTGTCCTCCTGCTTCAGTTTTCTAAGTAGCTGGGACTAGAGGTGCACACCACCACACCCAACTAATTTTCTTTGAAATTTTTTCCATAGAGAGGGGGTCTTGCTATGCTGTCCAGGCTGGCCTGGAACGTCTCACCTCATGAGATTCTCCAGCCTCAGCCTCCGCTCCCCTCAAAGCATTGGGATTACAGGCATGAGCCACACCCACCCTACCTCTTTATGCCATTTTAAAATTTTGCAAGTTGTAGAAAACTGATAGCAGTGCAAATGATTCTTGACAGTACAAATATAAATGAATTTTGTCTAATGGAGTGTAACTGATTATTGCCCCATGGATATTGACCACTTTTACATCTATTTGTAAGTTTATTTCGGCATTCTTTATTGCTTGTGTGTGCAGTGCTTGAATTTTCCTTTAAACTGCTTATAACATCTTACTGGTTCCCTCATTAAATCACGAGTTAAATATGATCTTTGACATATGTCTATTTTTAAAAAGTTGGTTCCCTAGCATCCTCCAAAGTTAACTAATGAGGTACTACTCTTTTGTTTGTTTGGGGAAGGGAGTGTGAGTCATTGTGAACCACAGACTTAGACACATTTGATGTTTCAATAACTGGCATCATTAGCCAAAGGGTCTACTCAAGTTGACACCTGGGTGCTTGCAGCACAACTCCAGTAGACTCTGATAGCTTTCTTGCTTTCTGGTATGACAAGATGCTCCCGGCCGGGCGCGGTGGCTCACGCCTGTAATCTTAGCACTCTGGGAGGCCGAGGTAGGTGGATTGTTTGAGCTCAGGAGTTCGAGACCAGCCTGAGCAAGAGTGAGACCCCATCTCTACTAAAAATAGAAATTAATTGGCCAACTAAAAATATATATAAAAAATTAGCTGGGCATGGTGGCACATGCCTGTAGTCCCAGCTACCCGGGAGGCTGAGGCAGGAGGATTGCTTGAGCCCAGGAGTTGGAGGTTGCTGTGAGCTAGGCTGACGCCATGGCACTCTAGCCCAAGCAAGAGTGAGACTCTCTCTCAAAAAAAAAAAAAAAAAAAAGATGCTCCAGGATCTTCTTACACATTTTCTGCCCAAGAAATCAGCCATTTCTCCAGTAAGTGTAGGTTCCTTTCAATGAGAATGGTATTTAGATACCATACTTTTTGAGCTAGAGATGCTCTTTGCTACCTGGAGGACCACTGTTTTCAATCTTTTCAGTTATTAGACCTATCACAAGAGCATAATGATATTTCTGATTTAAAATCAAAACTACCATGTTTTTAACTCAACCACATCAATTTTAATCTGTATCTCCTTTCAGCCATGCCTAAAACTTTATTTCTCAATATAATTATCTATTCCATTTATTTCCACAATACATACACAATAGTCTCAAAATAACGATGCCAATGTAACTACCCAAAACTCAACTACTGAAAACAGTTTGGCTGGGTGTGGTGGCTCACATCTGTAAATCCAAGCTCCTTTGGGAGGCCAACAAGGGAGGATCACTTGAGGCCAGGAGTTTAAGACCAGCCTGGGCAACAAAGTAAGAGCTCGTCTCCACACAGTATAGTAGCAGGGCGTGGTGGGGTGTGCCTGTAGTCCCAGCTACTCAGGAGGATCACTTAAGCCCGGGAGTTCAAGGTTATAGTGAGCTATGATTATATCACTGCACTCTAGTATTGGACACTTTAATAATCTTTATGATAACGGAAAAAAAATCTAAGTAGAATATAAATAAGGAAAAAAGGACCTCAACACTGTATCTAATAGACACATACAGAATGTTCCAACAACCTCAGCAGAACACATTCTTGTTGGTTGGGCGAGGTGGCTCATGCCTGTCATCCTAGCACTGTGGGAGACTGAGATGGGAGAATGGCTTGAGCTGAGGAGTTCGAGACCAGCCTGAGCAAGAATGAGACCCTGTCTCTAAAAACAATAAAAAAAATTACCTTCCTGTAAAGTGCAAATGTATCATTATCCAGGATAGACCATGGACCATATGTTGGGAAATAATTCTCCATAAATTTTAAAGGATTAAAATTATACAAAGTAACTTCCCTGATGAAAGTGAATTAATACAAAGTAGACTGGAAGTCAAAAAGAGAAGGAAAACTAGAAGTAGACTAAATACATGGAAATAAACAAAACACTCCTAAACAACAAATGGATGGAAGAAGTCGCTAAGGAAATCAGGAAAAACTTTGAGACAAATGAAAAGGAATATACAACACCAAAACTTACAGGATTCAGCAAAAGCAGTGCTCAGAGGGCAATTTTCAGCTGAGATGCTTACATTAAAGGAGAAGGATGATCTCAAGTCAAGAATCTAACTTTACAACGTAAGGAACTAAAGAAATAACAGTAAATGAAAACTAAAGCCAGCAGAAGGACAAAAATAACAGAGGCTAGAACATAGTTAATTGAAATACAGGGTGAAAGACAACAGAGATAATCAACAAAACCAAAAGTTGGTCATTTGAAAATATCAACAAAACTGACAAACCTTTAGCTAGACTAAACGAAAAAGAGGAGAAGACACGAATAACTAATATCTGAAATGAAAGTAAAGACATAAATATTGACCTTACAGAAATGAAGAGGATTCTAAGAGAATATTGTGAAAAACTGTATGCAAACAAATGAGATGATCTAGAGATAAAATGGATAAATTCTAACAAATGGCAAAGATTCCCTCTTCGACCAAATTCTAGCCAGGTTCCACTGATCCCTCTTCTCAACAAGGCCTCAACTTTGGCCTATAAAAACTTGACTGAAATATTAACATAGTGTCTAACAGCTCCAGGCCACATCCCTAGGATGACCCTGGCTCCTCTTAAACTGCCTGCGTAAGAACACTCAAGGCTGCCAAGACTTCACTGCTTGTTCCAGCAAACACCGCAAGTGACATCCCGTGTCCCAGGCTCTGTGGGAGGGCAGGAGCTTAACTTTGATAAGCGCCAGTCAACAAACCCAGATGGCTTTCACGTGGAACAATCCTGCTTCCCACATTTTGTAATATTTCACTTCTCTGACTCTACTAACCGCAGCCCCACTCACCCTCCCTCCTACTTCCTCATTCTTCCTTAAAAATGCCCAATCACCTCTGTGCAAATCTAAGTTGAGTTCAGTTCATGCTGGACTATTCTGCCTATTATAATAGTATATTATTAATTAAAATCTGTCCTTACCACTTTAACTGGTATCCAGCTTTATCTCTGATAGAAACACACAAATTAACAAAAGTGACTCAAGAAGAAACTCTCAATACCTTTCTAACAAGGAAAGACATTGAATGAGGAACAAGGAAAGACATGAATCAAATCCTCCCAATAAAGAAAAGTCCAGGCCTATCTGGGGTCACTAGTGAATTCTCCTAAACATTTATAGAATTAACACCAGTCCTACTCAAACTATCTCAAAAAATGGAAGGAGGAGGGAACTGACCCTAACTCATTCTAGGAGGTCATCATTATTACCCTGATACCAAAGCTACTACTACAAGTAAACGATAGACCAGTATCACTCATGAATGTACACAGAAAATAATAAATTTCAAAGATAGAAAGCATACAAAGTACCTACTCTGACTAAAATCAGATGAAGATAGACATCAATACCAGAAAGAAAACTGGAAGGAAACAAAAGGAAACTGCATCATACACCAAGACCAAATGGAATCTACTCCAAGCATGCAGGAAAGTTGATCAATGCAATACACAACATTAATACAATGAAGGAGGAAGAAAGCACATGATCATCTCAACAAAGAAAAACCATTTGATTTAATTTGAGAATTCTTATCGTTCAGAGATACATGCCCAATTATTGACAGATGGAATTATGTAATTAACGGGATTTGCTTCTAAGCCATCTGGACTAGGTGAGAGATACAAAGTAATCTGGACCAGGTGGGGATACAGACAAGACAAGATCATTCAGGTACTGAAACTCCTTACATCATCTTTCTACCTTTACGTGTTTGTAATTTTCTAAAATAAAAATTTTAAAAAGTAAAGAGATGGAGAGATGTATTAATAAGATACTTATTTTACAAAGAAGGAAGGCAGCGGTTGACTTAAGACAAAAACATTATTAGGGATAAAAAAGGTCCAAAAGAAACAATTCACCAGGAAGATATGATAATGCTAAACCTGTTTAAGTTTTACAAATACAGCCTGAAAATACATAAAATAAAAAAATAACAAGAAGAATTTTACAAAATCATCATAGAGTTTTACTATTGTTCAAAATTTGATTTATTACTCAGGAAAAATAAAACATGTAATATTTGAACAACACAATTAACAAGCTTTAGGTAATGAACATACTGTAAACATTGAAAACACATAAAGTTCACTTACTTTTAAAGGACACTTGGAACATATAAAAAATTGCTCACATATTACATCAAAGAGTACATGTTAACATTTTTTAAAAATTTATTTTATATGATCTATTTTATCTCAGTCAAAGCAATTTTTTAAATAAAAATCAAAGATCAACAACAAAAGAGAATAGTTCAAAAATCCAAATATTTGAAAATTTAAAAAGATCACTCATTTGCAATTATGAATCAACAACAAATCAAAACATATTAGGAAATATTTAGAATTGAACATAAAATGCTACACATTAGAAATTGTGGAATATGAGTAAAATTGTAAATAGAAATATATTGCCTTAAATCAATTAGAAATTGAAAATCAATTGACTAAATATTTACCCAAGAAATAAGAAGAATGGCCAGGTGCGGTGGCTCAAGCCTGTAATCCTAGCACTCTGGGAGGCCAAAGCCGGCAAATCGTTTGAGCTCAGAAGTTCAAGACTAGCCTGAACAAGAGTGAGACTCCATCTCTACTAAAAATAGAAAGAAATTAGCTGGACAACTAAAAATATATAGAAAAAATTTAGCCAGGCATGGTGGCGCATGCCTGTAGTCCCAGCTACTCAGGAGGCTGAGGCAGGAGGATTGCTTGAGCCCAGGAGTTTGAAGTTGCTGTGAGCTAGGCTGACGCCATCGCACTCTAGCCCGGGGAAAAGAGAGAGAGACTCTGTCTCAAAAGAAAAAAAAAGAAAGAAATAAGAAGAACCACTGAATAAGCCAAGGAAAGTAAAAAGAAAGAAAACAGAAAGTAATTAAATCAAAACGGTAATTAAATCAATAAAGACTAATACAATAAAAGTTTCTTGAAAATACTAAAATAAATAAAGTTCCTGGTATACTTGACTCTACAAACAAACAAACAAACAAAAGAGTGAAGGCAAAAATAATTCTGAGTACAAATAATAAGACTGGGAGTTTTTATAGGTAAAGACGTATAATAAAATAATTATTTTTAAATCATAGCAGAATACTAAGAAACATGCTAACAAATCAGAAAATAGATGAAAACACTTTCTGGAAAATATAAGTGACCAAAACTAATTTCAAAAGAACAGAAAACCTGAACATACTTTTAATGAGATAAAATCAGTAGTTAAAAACCTACCCACAAAAAACACCAGGCCCCCAGGCTTTCACAGGTGGATTCTTCCAACCTTCAAAACATTTAATCCTCATATAATACACCAAAAGGAAAGTTTCCCAATGCATTTATGAAACTGGAATGCTTTTTATTTCCCTAACAATTTAATGCAATAGCCATTAAGCGGGACAGCACAAGTTACATATCCTGGGGTGAGACACACATCCTGGGGGAGTCCAAGGGCCCCAGAGTGGGGTGCTGGAGTCCTAGCACTCTGAGGAGGGTGACTGCACAGGCAGCGAGTCATGTGGGGCATTAGAGCCCCAGTGGTAGTCTAAGGACATCCACCAGGGAGGCTGTGGCAGCTAGAATAGCAGATCAGGGTGGGGGATACTGACCGAATAAGTAAATATGGTAAAGATAACAGGGGCTGTTTCTCACTGTTGGAGAAGACATTTACAAATACATAAGGGAGAAAACCAAAATAAACACTGTGGTGTTAGATTGTAAACGGATATATCAATATAATCTTATAGTCTTCGGTACCGTAGATCTGTGGTTTCAACGGTGGACCATGGACCGGTACTGGTCTGTGGCCAGTTAGGGACGGGCCCCAGAGTTCCACATCCCCACTACCCACAGTGAGCAAGGGAAGCTTCATTTGTACTTACTGCCACCACTCCCTGTCCCTTGCATCACTACCTGAGCTCTGCCTCCATGAAACCTGTCTACTGTGCCAAAAAAGCTGGGGACCCTGCTCCAAAGAACTCTAGTTCCTTTGTGGTGGAGAATGTAATTCAGAAACAGGTTCCCAGGTTTGCTCATTCTACTGAAGTATTGTGGCCAGGGTGGGGGGCAGGGGAGAGGGGACTGCAGCTTTAGAGAAATGATCAATTCCAGGTCTGGGCCAGGGAGAGTTTGAGATAAGGCTGAATGATCTTTTTGTTCTGCAAAGTAAAGAAGTGCTCAAAAAATTGTGGGGGCATGTTAAAGACATGCCCCCATAATAAGACACAAAAGCTAGCTTTAAAGGGCTAAATCAGGGACAATTTGAGTATCAAAATATATAATGATAATAAAAGATTATGACTCATGGATCTTTACTAAGTCTCAAAGTATCTCCATGCAAGTTATTCACTTATTATAAAGGAGAAAAGTTGACAGTAGAGAGGTATGGCAAAAAAACCCTTAACCAAAGTGATCAAAATTATAAAATAACAAGACAAATTGAAATTTTGTGCTACCTGATAGGATCCAAAAAGAATAACAGCAATGCTTCTGTGATATTACTGCCAAAGAAGCATAATTCAGATTTGATCATGAAGAAACAGCAGAGAAACCCCAGCTGAAAGATGTTTAAAAACAAAAACAAAAACAAAAACAAAAAAACAGGCCTTTATTCTTCAAGTGTTAAGATTATGAAGTTCAAGGAAAGACTGAGGAACTGTCTGCAGCCCAAAGGGGACTAAAGAAACATAACTAAATGAACTCAAATAGTTCAGGGAACAAAATTCTTTGCACTGTGCTTGCAACTTTTATGTATGTTTGAGATTATTTCTAAATAAATAAATTAGGATAACCTTAAAGCCAAATAATGATAATATAATATAGGAAAATTACAGAAAATTACCCATACCTTAGGTCAAAAAATACAAAAATTATAAATTTTGAGCTACACATGTATTTTTTAAAAATTCATCAGAAACATTTGTCCCAGAAATGCAAGAATGGTTGCATTCTGCACATCAGAAAAATTAGTGTTATTATAGCAAACTATACCCCCAGATGCCAAATTTACAGGGTTAAAATAACCATATTAGCAGATGAATAAAGAATATATGACAAATTCCATTTTTCTAAACATCTCTAAGCAAGGTAGAAATAACAGGAAAGTTAAATAACTCAATAAAAGATGTTTATGGGGAAAAAACTAATAGCAAACATCACAACTGATGGCAAAACTTTAAAAATTATTCCTTTTAAAATCAAGAATAAGGAATCAGAAACATCATTGAGGGCTGTTGTAACTACTTCTTTTCAATAATGTATTGCATTTCCAGCCAATGCAAAAAAAAACAAAACTAAAACAAATGGTATAAGAATTGAAAAAGAAGAAGAAAAACTGATATTATGATGCTGCAGAATTATAATAGTATGGTATGGGCAAATGGATAGCAAATAAACTAATTCACTCCTGGCCATGTATTTATATATGAGGCACTGCTGTATAACGCAGAGGGTGTTATAAATCAGTTTGGAAAGAATAAACTATGAAAAAATTGGTGCCACGCTATCCATACAGGAAAAATAACATCATACCATACACAAAAATAGATCAAAATCATAAAGATCAAAACTTTGAACACAGAAGAAAATTGGAAAATATCATCAATACAAGGATTAGAGAGAATTTTTTAAAGCACTATACCAAAAAATAGCCCTTAAAACACTGATGATTATGAGACATTAAAATCAAATCATCTGCTGACTAAAAATAAAAAGTGAAAATGTCGAAAATGAAAATCTGGAGGCAAGTATTTGCACTAGATTACCATACACAGTGGATTAATATGCAGACCATATAAAAAATGAAAAAGGTCTAACAAATGTGAAGCCTGATGGTTAAAAAATAAGGACGTGAGAGCAAAAGACAGGAAAATGCTTAACCTCACACTAGTTACCAAAAGGTGCAAGTTAACATCATAATAAATTATTACTACCTACCCACCAGAATGGCTGAAAAATGTGATCACCGAGATCCAGACTTTTTTTCAGTAGTTGGTTTGCTCTATTATTACAGTTTCTGATTTTTTTTAAAATTAAATTTGATGTTTCCACTTTGGTTTTTTTTAATGCAAAAGAAAAAAAAAAAGATACTGAAAAGGCCAAGTGTCCCCAAGGGGTGGGAGGATTGGCCAAAAAACTCACCAAACAAAAACACCAAACTACATAAAATGTTGGTGGAAGCGTAACTTGACACAAGCTCAAGAGCAATTTGGCAAGAGCCTCGGATTGCTCTGTTTGTTTCTGGCTGGAGGAACTCTCAACACATGTGCCTGAGGAAGCCCTGTACACTGCCTGCAAATAGCAAAGAACTGGAAAGAACTCAACTGTCTAGCCATTAGGTGTTAGGATACAAAGCCTGGTAGATGCTACCCGCACAGGTGGAGAAAGATTTCTCACACAGAGATTAAGACATAACAAAGTAAAAAAAGTTTATTTTTATCCTTTAGAAGGACAGAGAGAATGAGAGAGAAAGGGGCTAGGGAAGAGAGCAGGGAGACAGTGTGGCAACCCAAAGAAAGAGAAGAAGGGAGATGCTAGCAGCAAGGCCACACGTGTTGCTGCTTTTATGGGGACAAAGAGAAAAATATTAATTGTTGTGGAGTAATTAGCAGGTAGCTGTGAGACCTTTGTTTTTTCTGTTGCTGGAGACTTGGTCATCTCTGAGATGTAGTCAGCCTTATCATAGGAAATGTTGGTTGTGTCACTGAAATACAGTTTTGGGCAAGAAAGGGAAGACCTGGAGTTTACCCCCCAGGTGTCTCTCCAGGAGCTTCTCAGGAACTCCTTTCAGCTATAGAAACAGATTCTAAAAACTTTGAGCCAGTGAATGTAAAGAGAAAGATTTACATTTCCTTTGTGACAACAGAGTCTCTGCAGGGTGCCTGCTAGCTAGGGAGAGAAATGGCAAAGAGTAAGGAGGGTTCAAGATTGATCTTTAGCTATTATTAGAAAATTATAGGATTAGATATTTTCCTGTTATTTCAACAAGGCCACCCCATCATTAGGAAATAGTTAAACGAAGGCCCATGGAATTACAATCAAAATGAATAAATCAGATTTGTATGTATCTACATGGTTAAATCTGAAAAACATAATGGTGACTGAAACAGCAAGTTGCAAAAGGATACCATATAATTCCACTTATATAGATAGTGAGAAAAATGTAGGAGGATGTTTGCCTGAGCTATAGCTGGCAATAGGTGCTGCGTAATAATTTTCACCAAACAGGTAAAAATTCAAGTATTAGAGCACAAAAGGAGAGAGCAGTCAGTGAGGTAACGGAACCAGTAGGTAGGAGATAATGTACACACAGAAATAAAATGCACACACAGAAATAAAATGCGGCCCATGAAAATAATGCCTTTAAGGCATTTCTCTAAGGCCAACTATAGTCCACTGATGAAATAAATGCAAATTCCATACCTGTAGCCTGAGGGCCACTTGTGGCTTTCTGGATCCTTGAGTGCTGCCTTTTGACTGAATCCAAATTTTACAGAACAAATCCTTTTGATAAACAGATTTGTTCTGTTAGGTTTGGATTGGTCCAGGGGCTGCACTTGGGGATTTGAAGGGCCACATGTGGCCTTCAGGCCACAGGTTCTCCATGTTTCACTCACTGAATAAAATATATATTGAACTCTACAAATAGCATTTGCTACATGTTATGCAGGAATACATGAGACCATGAACGCTTTTCTTCTGGCTCATTTAATCCATAAAACAACTATGATATAGTTACTATTTTCCCCATTTTACAGATAAAGTAACTGAGATTCAGAGAGCTTAAAACCTACTTCTAAATCACCATGCACGACAAGTTAGCATGAGCTATATTCAAATTCAGTTTGGCAACTCCAAAACCCATACACTTTCCACTATATTACAATGCTCTCTCAAAGCTCTTCTACCTATCTTTCCTACTCTTAGGTGGGCTGAACTCACCATATACCAGATTTTCTCATAAAACTACACAATGGAATCAGACTAGAAGAATATAGTCATAACTTTTGAAAGAGTAATTGTTCTAGGAATAATTTAGAACAAGAAAATTAAAGAAAAGAAAAATGAAAAAAAAAAGTAGCAACTGCACACAAAGGAGAATAAGAACAAACTTAAAAAAAATTTTAAGGAACAAAGTAACAACTAAAATCCTCCACACCAAGGACGATGCCAACAACTTTACATAAAGTGCCATATCTAATTATCACACTGGCACACAAAATAAAGGCACCAGCAGCCCACTTTACAGGTCAGGAAATGTCTGTATACAAGCTAAGGGACCTACCTACCTAAATTCCTATACAAGTTACAGTGGAGCTAGGATCTGAACCCAGACAGTCTGATTCTCAGACTTATATTTATTTCTGTCCACTTTATTGGAAGGAATCCTCTTGTGTGTATGCATAGACAGGCACACATACACACAAGCAAAACAACTTTTACAAAACATTTACCTTAAGAATCTTTGGGAAAACTTTTTTTAAAGAGGCTGCTTTTAAGGCAAGAAATTTTCTCATAACCCACAATTTAAAACACAATGCTTAACTGCAGCATAAATACGGTATTTATTATAACAACTATAGTAGTAAAAAGAAAAAAATGAAAAAACTAAATGGAACTAATCGGTCAGCAACAGAGCTGAATTATGAATATTGAAAATTGTTATTTGGAGAAAATACATTACGTTCATTACTTGGAACCAGGCATAATGCTTACACAGGAAATATAGAAATATAAAATAGTTAAGGTAATAAGGATATAGACAATTACATTTTTATTCTTAATTTTTATGAAGACTTTTATTTTTCTTTACAAACTCAGTTAAGAAACCAGGTAATAGCTACTTTACTTTTATTTCTTTGCACCAAAACATTTACTTATGTGTTCCTTCTTGCATAAACGGTTCCAAATCACAGTAGTTTTCCAATTAGTTTACTAAGCTAGCAAATTTTTATACCAAAAAAAGTAAAAGTAAAAGCTCCTCTAATCTCTTTGTAAATGAAAACTTGGAACCGAATAACAACACAATATTAAAAGAACAAAGCTTTGCAAACACGTCTTAAAGCTACACACATTTAGAAAATATGCTCCCTGGGTCCCCCTTCCCCTACTCGTGGAGCATTGTGCTTTTTTGGGTCTCAGACCCTTGTCCCAGGAGTTCCTCTGAATCCTTTTCAGATTTCAAGAGGATGAGGCTGGGGCTGGGCCACTAGCCTCAGGTCTGGCCCGCTTCTCCTCATCTGCCAAAGCCTCACAGTACTGCGCCGGCCAGTCCTTGGGGTCTTGATTATGGACTTTGGCCACAAATTTAAGAACTTTCATTTTGCTCGTTTCCAGGTTGGTTCGGGGGCCCCACTGGAATTCGTAGTCTACAGGATCGGTGTGGGGTATCCGCCGGTACTCCAGGTAACGCTGTCGCACAAAGTCTTCAGTAATGAGTTTCTTTGGGTCTCCAAATACTAAATGCTTCTTGGTGGGGTACACCCCTAACCGCCGCAGAAAGTCCCAGACTTCAGTCTCTTTGATGGTGTTGCCCTTCATAAAGATGAGCCCTAAAACAATCATCAGGAGGCCAGTGGTGGGCGTCCCTTGATCACCTCTCACCTCGGCATCCTCCTCCACGGGTTCCAGGGTGTTGATCAGGATGTAGCTGTTGCTCTTGGGTTCAAGTTCCACCAGCTTGTACCCAAAGACGTACTGGAGGCGCTCGGAAGCCAATTTGAGAAGGTCCAGGAAGATGTCCTTGTAGTCTCCAATGACGTGCTTCAGTATGTCCGTCCGCTTGATGGGAATCTTCTTCTGGTCCTTAATCAGCAAGAACTGCACCAGTTCGGCCACCTTGAGCTCCAGCTGCTTCTGGGTCCTGGGCCCCACGGTGGGGGCGGCCCGGGCCTGGCGGGCGCCCTGAGACGAGGTGCCCAGGGCCTCCTGCGAGCCGCCCGGCCCGCGGGACGTGCTCGGGGCCTCGTCGGCGACGCCGCCTCTGGAGGCTCGGGTGTCTCCGTCGCGCCTCCTGTCTCTGTCCCTCTCGTCCTGGGCACTAGAGCGGCCTCGGCTCCTCGGTTTTTGCAGCATGTCACCGGACTGGGGTACCGGCACAGGCTCTAGCAGGCGGGCGGGGCCCTCGCCGTAACGGCGCGGCGGCGGCTGGGACGGCGAGTCGGCGCGAGGTACGCCTGCGCGGCCCTGGGCGGGGCTGCAGGAGACGCGCGGTGCGACGCCAGAGACTGCGCGTTGCGTCACAAAGGCTGCGCGCTGCCTCACCAGGGCTGCGAGTTGCGCCTGCGCGGCAGCATTGCATACGAGAACGGAGTTTTCTCAGCAGTCCTGCGGGTCGGAGCAATGGTTTTTAAATTATAATTGTGTTCATACCAAACCATACTAACAGAGAAGAACCAAACTCCTAAGCAAGTGTGCGGCTAAACTCAGGACCACACAGGCAAGTTTTACTGACAGTATTAAGAGTTCTTAAATCGGGTCCATTCGTAAAGGGAGGGACCTCAAAGGCTGAATGTTTGAGAAAAATAAAGGTGAAGAGGAAGGTGAGACCGTGTAAGGTAAAGCAAAAACAGGAATTTCTACACAAAACATAGAAGGACATAAAAGACCCAGGGGACTCTTCGTTTCGTCCCTTCCCTCGCGCACGTTCAGACCCTCCTAACTAACCGCTAATTACGTTCTCCAACGTCCCTTGGAGCCCGTTAAAAACGAATGTTTGATAAAGGAAGGCATTCCTTGCAAGCAAGACTTATTCCTTCACAGTATTTCCGAATTTATATTCCCTGCGTTAAACTCCAGCAGCTAGACAACTACAAGAAAACCATCACTCTAAGCAAGTGTCTAAAATGTTTTAAATGAGTTTATCTTTTGGAAAACATGCTCACGGAAACTGCCTGGTGCTCACAACTGCAGTTTTAGCACAAATGGGTAAGAGGAATGCTACAAAGAAATGTGCTTTCTCAGGAGACTTCCATTTAATTTTGGGCATCACTGATCAAGAATTGCAATAATGTGGATCTCTTAAATTTCTTAATTCTTAATATATTAGCTTTAGGGCTCAATAAGAAAGAACGAACACAGGGTTATTATCTTTCATAATCTGTGATGTGTGCAGTGTGTATATATATTTTAATTGTGCAACTCTAATAGCCAAAATGAGTCATTTCATTAACTCGAACCATCAGCAATCTGCTGCCATTACTACTACAGATCTTAGCAAATGTGTTTCTTCACTATTTATTGATTTGCAAAGAAGACACTGAATTTCCCTCTGTCTTTTTAAAGCTATCCAGCAAGTGGATAAACTCTTCAAAGAATCAAATCATGGCCAGGCGTGGTGGCTCACGCCAGTAATCCTAGCACTCTGGGAGGCCAAGGCGGGCGATTGCTCAAGGTCAGGAGTTGGAAACCAGCCTGAGCGAGACCCCGCCTCTACTAAACATAGAAAGAAATTAATTGACCAACAAAAAATATATATACAAAAAATTAGCCGGGCATGGTGGCGCATGCCTGTAGTCCCAGCTACTCAGGAGGCTAAGACAGTAGGATCGCTTTAGCCCAGTAGATTGAGGTTGCTGTGAGCTAGGCTGATGCCAGGGCACTCACTCTAGCCTGGGGCAACAAAGTGAGACTCTGTCTCAAAAAAAAAAGGACCAAATCAAAGTGAGTTCCTCTTTAATGCAAATATATTCAAAGGAAAGCAATTCAGAACACATTATTTGAATAGCATCAAACACAATCATATTAAAATTCCCTTAAATGTTCGTAGCATAACATTTTTGTTTATAATTCAATATAAAAATGCAATCTGATAACAACATTGGAATTGTAATACTAAGTGTAAAATCAGATTCCATGTTGTGATGCTAGTATGCAAAAATCTGGTATGCTATGAGTAATAACTTTCTATTCCATACAAGTTCCAATTATATATTCAAGCATCATTCTTAATGACAGAGGCCTACTAAGAAAAACAAATATATTATCAAGGCATTCATGAGAAAATTCATCTGTTTTGGTTTCCTTGCAAATTAAAATTTGGATGTAAGTTCAGAGAAGCCTCCTGCCATCTAGAATCTGCAAAAGGTCCCTCCAGAAGGATCAGTTATACCTTGAGCTAAAAAATTTCAGCAACCAAGAGATAAGGTAAAATTGGAAAATAAGGTGAAAGCTGTTGTCAACAATTGGGCTGGTTTTCAATGTCTTTTTCTTGCTAAGGTATACAAAGTTACCAAGCAGCCCCTCTGGTCAGGCTATCCCAGTACCTGTATGAAAATCGACACCCTTACCCAGATAATGGATTGTCATTACTCAAAATAGATGAGAAAAAATACCAATTTTAAGTCTCAGAACACCTTTCTACACTCTGTCCAGAGGAATGCAGGTGAAATTGACACTGGAAGCCATGGATGTCTGGAGAGAAACTGTGATAATAACAACACTACCACTAATAACAGTAACTATAAACAACAACAGCTAATGATTATGTGGTAGTCCTCCCCTTATTTGCGGTTTTGCTTTCCATGGTTTTAGTTACCTGCCATACTGAAAAGATACTAAGGTATTCTGAGAGTGAGACCACACTCACCTAATTTTTATTACAGCATATTGTTACAGTTGTTCAATTTTATTAGTTGTTGTTAATCTCTACTGTGCCTAATTTATAAATTAATCTTCATCACAGGTATGTATGTATAGGATAGTAAAAACACAGTACATATAGGGTTTGGCACTATCCACAGTTTCAGGCATCCATTGAGGGTCTTGGAACATATCCCCTGCAAATAATGGGGGACTACTGTACAAAGGTAACTGTGGGTCAGACCTTATTCCAAGTGGTTTATAGGTATTACTTCATTTAATCCCCACAACAAGTCTACGAGGCATGTCAATTTTTTATGTTTCTCTTCTCAAAAATGAAGAAACAGGCACAGAGATCATTAATTGTTTTGAGATCCTACAGCAAGTAAGTGGTAGATCTGTGATCTAAACTCAAGCAATTTGCTTCCAGAGATGGTGCTCTTAACTGTATGCTAGTTAAGAGCAAAACACAGACATGGTGTCCTTGAAAAAGTGAGAGCTTTGCAATCACAGGGACTGAGATTAGAAGCCTGTATGACACTGGGAAAGCTACTGACATTCCCAAGTTTCAGTTTCCAAGTCAACAAAACGAGAGTTCTGATCCTGGCTTCAGGGGATTGAGTGAGATTGGTTTGCCAAGTACCTAGCACAGGGCCTGACAGGGCAGCTGGTAACAATCTGCTTGTTTCCAGAGGGTTTCTGTTATGGAAAATATTTGAGAACTATGCAGAGTTGTATGTAGTATAGGGGAAGCAACATTTTACCCTCAAAGGGTCCTGGCTGGACCTGAGAATTAAATTGACATAAAATAGATTAACATGAGGAAAGCATACAAATTTAAGTTCTGTGTGTCATAGCAACCCTCAAAGGGAAATACGGCCCAAAGATGTGGCAAAACCTACATGCTTTTGTATTTCCTTGAATGAAGAGAGGTAATTATGGGAAAAGTAACTAAGTTATGTGAGGAGGCTAAAGGAAGATTATTTTTACTATGTTGTTTGTATAGAATTTTCTTGGCTATGACTCTCCATTGAGTAATATTTCTTTTCTCCTGGTACACTGAAGACATCTTTCTTTCACATGGGAGTTTTTATCTCCTTTTTTCAGGAAGAAAAGAGGAGATTAGAATGCCCTTAATTGCATCTGCAATTTTTCAAGTGTCTTTAGCTCAAATTAATCCATATGCCAAAGTGGCATATTTTGGGCAGCATATTATGCCATCTTTCCTAGAATGATGAGAAAAATTTTGACTGCAGTGAATAGCACATGCACATAAAAATCAGGAAAAGGTCTGGAAAGAAATAACAATATCAATGTGCTATTAAAATTCTTTCTTTCTTTTTTTTTAGAGACAGGGTCTCACTCTGTCACCCAGGCTGGAGTGCAGTGGCACAATCATAGCTCACTGTAACCTCAAACTCGTGGCCTCAATTGATCCTCCCACCTCAGCCTCTCAAAGTGCTAGGATTACATGCATGAGTCACTGTGCCCAGCCAGTTATTTTCTTTTATAAATAAAATTCAATTCTGATTTTCTTGCTTGAGAGACAAATGAAAAATATATTTTCAATGAAGTTTAACTTCACAGTGACACCGTGCCACTGCAGTTACACACAGTAAAAAGTTCAATAAATTCAGTGTGATCTGAATATGGCATTTGTGACTTGCTGTTCTCAGGCAGTGATGTAACAAAGACAAGTGATTAAAAAAGAAAAACATTTTCAAACGCTTTATGTTAATGACCTTCATGCTTTTTATTACTATGCCCAAGGCGGGGACAAATTCTTTGAGGCAAAAACTGAACTAAGATTTCAAGTGTATTGAACAAGGAAATGCCTACTACCCTTTGCTCCTTAGATGTCTCTAAGTAATTAAATGCTTTATTTCATCTCCTTAGTAGGAAATGCCTGCCAAGAAACACTAATCATCTTTATTATCTACTAGATTCTCTTCATTCACTGGTATTTCTTGTAAATCCAGAAGAAGGCTTTAATATTCTGACAGCAACACAGTGCTGAAAGCAGGTGAGGACTTTTGGGGAAGAAAGGCTGTGGTCAAAGCATGCAGCCACCAAATATGAGCAGTGGAAGAAAGTGGGACAGTGTGCAGCATGTTAGCAAGGGAGTTTGGGGGCAAATACTATTTGGGTGGGTAGATAGGAGAAAAGCAATCCAGATGTTTTAATGGTTGCAGTAAAACCTCTAGTGTCCACTCATTTGTAACAGTTGTATACACTCATTCTTAGCAAAAATCCTTTCTGCTTAGATAACATGGTAGGCTTCCTGATAACATTTTGTCCATTATAAATGAATACTTTGATTCAGCAGCAACAGAGGTTTCCTTTGCAGGTGGAAGGGGGTGAAGAGGTGGGCCTTGATAAGATAGTGCTTTCCAAGCACTGCTGCCATTTAGCCCAGAAGCCTCTTTTTAGACTCTCTTTTCAAGAAATATAAATCTTCCAGTTACCTAGGGCCCTTATAAAAATCATTAAGCTCTATTAGGTTGTAAAATCGTAAACCTACAAGGTCTTGATAGTGGCCAATAAGATTCTTTTTGTTTGCTTGGTTTCTTCCCCCATGTTCTGCAGCCTTTCCCTTTAGGAACTGCCTCTTCCCATCTCTAGGAGACCTTGGTTAGGGCACTACCTTCCTTTCTTGAGTGTTCATGATTCAGGCCAGACACAGTGACTGGTTCAGAACTCCAATTACTATGCTTTCAGGGAATTCATACAGGTTCTCTTTCCTTCCTCTGAGCTAACAAGCTGAGGGAGTGATGTAAGCGTAGCCATCTTTCCCATTGCTTGGGAATAACCTGCCTCATGGTGAACCCAACTCAAAAGAGATCTAAGAGATGAACAACCAATCCTAATGCTGCCCTTTGAATCCTGAATCCTGAGTTTAAGGCTGGACTCCTAGAGATTGCTAGTTATCAGAGCATCTCCTTTTGCCTAATTTGCTTTAAGGTGGCTCCTGTCACTTGAAAGTGAACAAGCTCTGGCTAAATTGGTAGCCAAACCTAATATGCAGGGGAAATGATTACAAAGGAATGAGCCTTTGTTTCACAGTAATGGAGCTAGAGAAGGTTAATATTACCTAGGAGGATTTCTGATTGAAATGAGAGGTGAGATGAATACAATTTGACATTTTTGTTATGTTTCTTTGCAATGTTCTGTGCTTGAGAAAGGTGCGTATGATTTTAGTTACAGGCAGTAAGGGCAAGGGAGAGACAAATCATAAAGGACTGTGTTTTACTGTATGGCATA
>VSMD01121835.1:0-53108 GCA_008750895.1 Mirza zaza
TACTGTTCATTCTGTTGGGTTGGATGTTGTTGCTATGATTTCCGTCTTGAGCCATTGTAGTATCTGGCCTTTAATCTTTGGGTTTTGGTTGTTTTTATATTCGTGGGTTATTATTATGGTGTTCCGTGCATAATGCTGTTTTGGGTACTTCTTGTAGGGCTGGTCTTGTCTTGGTGAATTCTCTGAGCCTTTGCTTGTCTGAGAATGTCTTTATTTCTCCTTCATATACGAAGCTTAGTTTTGCAGGGAATAAGATTCTAGGCTGGGCATTGTTTTGTTTCAGAAGAGTGAGAATGGGGCCCCAGTCTCTCCTTGCTTGTAAAGTCTCATTAGAGAAGTCTGATGTTATTTGAATTGGCTTTCCCTAGTAAGTTACTTGCTTCTTTCGTCTTACAGCTCTTAGAAGGGCCTCTTTAGTTGATATTTTGGTCAGTCTGATGACTGCATGTCGTGACGTCTTCCTATTTGCATTGAATCTTCCAGGGGTCCTCTGAGCTTCTTGAACTTGTATATTGAGATTATTAGCAAGGCCTGGGAAATTTTCCTCTATTATATCTTCAAATAGCTTTTCCAACCCTTGAGTGTTGTCTTCTTCCCCTTCTGGTAACCCTATGACCCTCACATCAGGTTTCTTCACATAAGCCCAAGCTCTTGTAGGCTTTGCTCTTTTCTCTTGTTTCTCTGCTCTATTTCTGTGACTGATTTATTTAATTGGAGGGTGTCGTCTTCAATCTCTGAGATTCTTTCTTCTGTTTGGTCTACCCTGTTCTTGAGACTTTCCACTGTATTTTGTATTTCCCTGACTTGATTCTTCATTTCCAGGAGTTTGGTTAAACTTTTCTTCATTGTGTCTATTTCTTTCGTGAACTGTTTTTCTAGATCCTGTAGGCTTTTTGTGGTTTTTTTGTGCTGGTTATTGAGTTGTTCTTGCAGGTCAGTGAGTGTTCTTATGATCCACATACGAAATTCCTCTTCTGTCATTTTGGTTGCCTGATTTTGGTTGGTGTCCGTTTCTAGGGGACTGGGTCTCCTCTTTGGGGGTGTGTTTTCTGATTGGTTCTTCATATTTCCTGAGTTCCTTCGCTGATTTCTTCCCATGTCGATCAGTTGTTGTTTCTTTTCTTTAGGTTTTTGTTTGGGTATTCACACGCCTTGTTTAGTTTCTGAGCCGGTAGGTGGTGTCTGTGGGTGAGATTCGACCACTCCCTGTATAATGAGTCAGTAGGTGTCGTGAAAAGGGTGTGCAGGATGCTCTCCCTGTCAGTAGGTGGCGCTTGCTTGGAGGAACAGGCTACGCTGTTGTTTTTGTGTCCTGTTATCAGCTCTTGTTCCTGAAGAGAGAACTCTAGTGCCTCAGGTGGTGGGTGGGGCCCTGGGACTTCCAGGTGTGTCCTTTTCTCCCCCTCCGTGAGCGCTGGTCTAGGAGAGAGTCTTTGCAGAGCTGAGTTGGGTAAGCCTGCCCTCAGGCACCCCCAATGTTGTCAGCAGGGGTCAAAGTTCTGTTCTCTGCTTCCAGGCAAAGCTGACAGGGAGGGGCTTGAATGGCCCTGCTCAGTCAGAGAGTCTGCGTGTGGGGGTGGGGCTGTCCGAGACCCGCAGTCTGCAGCGGGGCCTGGCCTCTTTCCACCGTCCCCAACTCCATGGTTACTCCTGGGCCTCTGTCAGCAGGCCAGACCACACGCCACCAGGCCTCCCCTGGCTGTGATGCCAGCAGGGAGGTTCCCTGCGCAGGAACTCCACTTGGGCTGGGCACACGGCCTCCCTTTGGGCAGAGGGTTGCCCTCTAGGACGCTGATCTGCCCCTGAAGGCACACACACCTCAGCAGGCTGTTCACGTATATCCCTTCTGTGCCCTGGGCAATGCGAGGCCTCGGTGCACGGGATGTGGTCTGCAGGTCTGACCTCTGGGTCCCAGAGTTCAAACTGTGTCCCCACCAGGGAGACGAGTGCCTGTCCCCATTCACCCACAGGGAGCTCAAGCTGGGTCTATGTCTCTCAACCTCAGGCTCTGCCCGGTTCTCCTGGGATCACTGTGCCAGCAGCACCTGGTAGGGCTGGCAGGCAGAGAGCTCACAGTCTGAGTTCCCCTTAGTCAGCTGTAGGGCCCCAAAACGGAAGGTCCCGTTCCCTGGAGGTGCCTCCAGCTGGTGGCTATATTGTCTCTCTGTCTCTCTGGGCAGCCGCGGGTAGGGTTGGGGGAGGGGAGGAGGAGGCAATATGGCGTCTGCCGCGCGGCTCGGGTCTGTGCACACGGAGGTGCCCGAGGGAGTTGGGAGCCTGGCGCCGCGTCTGCTAGTGGCTTACCGCTCAATGGCGGCGGTTGTCGCTGGGCTGGTGTCCGCAGGTCCCTCCGCTTGCTGGGGAGCCCACCAGCAGTCCGGGATGCAGGGGAGGGGAAACGGCAGATCCACCTACCCTTCCCGCTGGTCTCCGGACTGCTCCGGGGGTCCCAGCCTCCAGTTCTCCTCCGAGACCTCCTCCCGTGGAGTCTCCCGTGGTCTCAGGTACTCCTCCTGCCGACCCTCATCTGATGTAGGCTCGTCTTCTTGCTTCTTTCTTCTAATTTCTGCTAGAATCTGTCTTTTCTTCAGAGACACTCTGTCTGGCGGTGTTTCTCATCCGCCATCTTCTGGGCGGGGCCGAGGTGAGTCTTAAGGAATGTCTCAGCTGAAGAGAGTTGCTGCATCCAAGGTCACTCTCATGGAAGCCTGCATATGTCGATGTTTGACGCAAGGGTATAAAGCCTGCACTGAAATGGACATTCTGGCCTCAGAGCTCCCAGTGGGATTGGCCACATCAGAGTTTAACTTCTCCTTCTGCAAAATTCTGCTTCCTTCACACTTCCATAGGTAGAGATGCCTGGGATCTCTTCTCAGAAACTCTCTGCCCTTTCATTTCCACCTCAGAGTGTGTCCCAGGGAAATCAACCTCCATGCCTTCATCTCACACAGAAGAGATCCTAACTCCTTCCCCAGGAGGCACTGTGCAGTCTGGGCCTTCCTCCTCCTCCCTCTCTCCTTTCCACATATTGCATTACAGCCACCTTGGTTTTCCTACTGTTCCTCAAATACTCCAAGTTAGAGCCTACCCCCTGCTTTTTGTACTTCCTTCTGCTCAGAGCAATTCTCCCCTAGAACTCTGCCCGACCTGTATCCTTGTCTCTGTTCCAACGTCACTCCCAGAGGCCTTGGAGGGTCCTGATGATCCTTTCCTTTTTACTTTTTTTTTTTTCTAGATCACATATTACCTTTAGTGAAAATAAATTTACTGGGAAAATAGTGGGTTGGGCAGTAACTCAATTTGACAGATTATGATTCAATTTCAACCACAGGTTGGCTGTGGATGTAAGAGTTCAGAAAAAGTAAATGAAAGCATTTTCGTAGAATCAATTGGCTCTATGGAATTTACAAAAATAGAGCATTTTATGTTTTATCATTATTTGAGGATGATGTGCTACAATGCTTAATATCAGAAATGTATAGTGAATATACGTATGTATATATGCACTCCTCCCTCAGACAGTTGTTAAACATGTACCATCAGCTTGACCTTTAGGGTAAGTACTTCCTTGCTTTCTTTTATAATCTAACCCCTTTTAGATTTTCCTTTCACCTAGGTGTTACCCAGGCACCGCAAAGCCTGGAGAAGTATCTGGCACATAGTAGGTGGTTATCTAAAAGATGTTGCTGGAGACCAATTTAAACTACTGATGGATACTGATTTTAGAGAGCAACCAGCAATGGTAATGAAATTCTGAACCTTTAAGTTAAAATAACAGGCCGGGCAAGGTGGCTCACGCCTGTAATCCTAGCACTCTGGGAGGTGGAGGCGGACGGATTGCTCGAGGTCAGGAGTTCGAAACCAGCCTGAGCAAGAGTGAGACCCTGTCTCTACTAAAAATAGAAAAAAATTAATTGGCCAACTAATATATACAGAAAAAATTAGCCGGGCATGGTGGCACATGCCTGTAGTCCCAGCTACTCAGGAGGCTGAGGCAGCAGGATTGCCTGAGCCCAGGAGTTTGAGGCTGCAGTGAGCCACGCTGACATCACGACACTCACTCTAGCCTGGGCAACAAAGTGAGACTGTCTCAAAAAAAAAAAAAAAAAAAAAAAAGATAAAATAACAGAAAAAATCAGGGGAAGTATATTTCTTTGTTTTATAATCTCTATAAACCTCCTCACATCTTTTTAGAATTAATAGGGTATAAAGTTAAATAAAAAGCCACTGTAATAACTACTACTGTAATAACTACAAATGACTACCACAGGAAATGCTCGAGTTTTTTTCATGTAGAATCTCATAAATAAAATTTGTAAGAGTAGGTGATATAATAAAAAACCTGAAAAAACACTTCTTGAATATTTTAGTAACTCATTGTTTTTACCATTTCTTCGCTTACTCATTAAATACACATTGAGCATTTTAGATAACTAAGAACACAGAACAGTGATCCCCGCCCATAAGGAACTTAAAATCCAGTTGAGGAAGGAAGTGGTGAGGCTTTGGAGCAGGGATAAGGCCCAGGACCCGACCAGGCACGCAAACATCCAGGTTGTACAAATCCAGCTTCAGGGCTCACGTGGATTTCTGGAGACTCCTGCCCGCGTCCCCTTGGAGTCATGAAGGCTCTGCTCAAATCCTGCCTCCATGCGTCACTCGCACGCATGACCCTGCGCAGGTGACCCCCCCTTCCTGAGACCCACATCTGCGGCAGCACGCAGCGCCGCCGGGAAGCAAGGGCCCAACGCCAGCGGCCGCGCTCGGGCAACCGGAAGCGCCTCAGGTGGCACTGCGGGGTGGGCGGGCGAGCAGGGGCGGGCGCCCTGTAGCCACCTGCGCAGCCGCCTCTGGTGCCCTGGGCCCCCTGCCGTGAGGGTTACCCCGCCGGGGCCTGGAGTCCCCGCGGTCGGAGGATTTACACCTGCGGAAGGGGGAGCCTTCCCCGCGAGTCCCTGCTAATCTTTAATGAAGTCCGCCTATCGAGCTGATATTTTATTGTCTGTTTCTTTGTTTCTCGCCTTTCCCTTACTTGAATTTAAAGCCTGAGAGTTCAGTCATTTTCCCTGCTCAAGAGCAGTGCCTGGCATGTAGCAGTGAATGTTTCCTAATGGACGGATGAATGAATGCATGAATGACCTCCAGTTGACCCGACCCACTCACACAAAGTAATGGGGACAAAATTGTCTATTTTGCCCTCTGCTTTTTGATCTAACACATTTTCACGTATCATTATATGTGTATTTCTTAGTTCTGATATTTATTGGCTGCTTGACCTGAGGTTAGTTATTTAACCTCTGTGCCTCAGTTTTCTTTTCTATGAAGTATAATAACAGGGTTATTGTGAAGAAAGTGCTTAGGGCAAGTGGCTGGGATGTGGCAACTTCTTTGTAAGTGATAATCTGTTTTTAAAGTTATTATCATTCTATCCTTCAATTTAAAATTAAATTTTACTTTAATGCTTACAGATATTCTATCATGAATATATTTATTTACTTAACTGTTTTTTGTGTGACCTTTAGCCTGTTTCTAAGATGCTTCACAGTCATCCTTGTACATTAAGTTTTTTGCGCATCTGTAATTATTTCTGAGGGTCAGTGCCTGCAAGTACAATTGTAGCTACAATACCACGTAACCTCTATTAGGGTGAGCTCTGCTGTGACTAACTAAAAAAATATAATGGCTCCAATACAGCAAAAGTTTTTTCCTAACTCAGATTTCAAAGTGGGTATTGCTAATTCCTTCTCTTCCAAGCCGTGTTGGGCTCCGCTGTCTTCAGGATGTGGTCTCCGGGATTATGACACTGGTCAGCTTCAGGCCGGGGAAGGAGAGACACAGCACGGGGAAGGCACATCCCGTACGCTGGTTGGCACAGAAATCATGCTCCTCATATCTGCTCTCATTCTACAATGAGTGAGTCACATGGCCTTGCTTAGTCAGCGGCACTAGAAAATGACCCTGGCTAGCTTAGCCACTCTACCCTAGGTGAGGGGAAGCATGAATTATTGGTGGACTTGTAGCTGTCTCAGCCAGAGAATATTCTTAATACTGTTGATAGATCGTGTCAAATAATCCTCAATCAATAAAAAAGAGATTGTGTCTATGAGGTACTCTAAAGAGTGAAAATTCATATTTCTCAAAGCAGAAATGATGTAATTAAATAAATATTTGTTGAAATTTGTAATATTTCTTTGAGGCATTGCCCTCTCATTTGGGGAATAAAGGTGACAAACAATCACATTCCTCTTTCTCTTAAGGTTCTGAACAGAATTGAGAAATCTACCCAGAGGTCAGGTGGGGACCACAACGTGGTAAACCCAGCAGTTGCACAGAGATTGTGCCTGGGCCTGAAGCCAAAAGGGCACTTCCCTTGTCTCCTCTCCTCGCAGCCTGGATCTGGGGGCTGCTTCTGAGGAGCACTGTGTCTGGAGAGTGGCGTTTGTGAGGGCGCTCGCCCAAATGGCTGCCCCGCAGATGGCAGCCTGTATTGCACTCATCTACTCCAGGAATGCAGACACCAAAAATCAGTGAGCTTCCAGGGTCCACCCCAGGAAAACTGGCCTGGACACCTGAGCCAGGCATATTCATTAGCTGGGAGCAGGAGTAACCAAAAAGAAGGTAGAACAGGCCAGACATGAAAAAGGAATCTTGTGCCCAGTTTCGCCAATCAGATAAATCACTCCCCTTCCATGTGGAAGAACTTGTGAGGCAGAGAAAGAGTTGTTAAAAAATTTGAACTGGGAGACCAGCACTTTAAGTTCCTACATAAGCAAACCAAAGCCCAATGTAAACAGTAAAACAAAAGACTGCAGAGACTGCTAATCACGAACTGCTAACTAATCTCTAACTGGGTGCTTTCCACCCTAACCAATCCAATACGTTTTCTTTGGCTGCCGTCCACATTCGACCTGTAAGAGCTCATTGCTGGTGCTGCCTCAGTGGCACGCTCTGAACCTCCTCTGGTTCTGACTGATGCTCCATTCGTGAATCGTTCTTTGCTCAAATAAACTGTTAGATTTAATATGTCTAAAGTTTTTCTTTTAATGGAGTGGTTGTTTTCTCTCTAATACCTCGTGAAGAGATGGAAGTCTTCACTGTATGGACTGAGAAGGAGATTGGTTCCCTGTTCTGTTCACACTAATCTTAATGGTAGATTCCAGTTTTCAGGAAGGAGACAGTGGAGGTAGAAAGAAAACTGACTGAAGGCTCAAGCACTAAAGAAATAGCAGGTCTCACTTTCCTGCATTGAATTGCTGAGAACTTAGTCATATGGCCACACATAACTGAGAGGAAGGCTGTGTAATATACTCTAGCCGCGTGCTCAAAGGTAAGAACAGATCTTGGCGGACACTCACCTGTCTCCATCACAGTAACCTGGATACCATTCTTCCTCCTATACCACTGATTTACCTTTTTGAATTTCTCTTCAGTAAATCCTGCCCACTGAAGAGTGGGGATATAGGGAGAAGAGAAAGGCTGCCTCTTTCTCCCTCTGAATCTTAGAGTAGTTTGAACATTGCTTCAAAGTTGAGGATGATATAAACCTAGGATATTATTGGTGTGTTGCGGCCCTGTTTCACCTACTAGAGTTGGAAGGTGAAGGTTGTGTTTGGCAGGCCTGTTTGTTCTATTGTTTTTCTATACCTTAACTCACAGGTGTGTGGTCTAGAAAAAGTTCAGTGCCTTAAGTCTGTCCCCTCACACTTAATCTGTGATATATTTTTCAGCTATGAAAATTCCTGGAGGAACTTAGAAGTGTTCATTGACTTACTAATGCATTCTAATGTATGCACCAAAGATACTTCAGATGAAATATTTGGTAATTAAGAATCTGTCAAAAGATGCACTGGGCAATCCATTCCAACCAGGATACTTGTATAACTAGGGAATTCCAGGGAAACTTTTAAATAAAAGTATGGTCTTTGTTCTCAAGTAGCTTAGAATCTAAGTTAAAAAGAGTGATCTATGGAAAATGTGGAAAAACAGCCCATTTTATAAATTATGAAGTACATAATCTGCCCCTTACCTGAAGATATTAAATAAGGCTGCTTTGTTTTTACTTTCCTGTTGAAACTGGGAACAATAGTTATGTATAAGTATATGCCC
Organism: Mirza zaza; assembly: GCA_008750895.1. NCBI lineage: Eukaryota > Metazoa > Chordata > Mammalia > Primates > Cheirogaleidae > Mirza > Mirza zaza. The sequence goes on from VSMD01121835.1 coordinate 8,107, forward strand.
TTGAGCATTTTAAGTACTCTCACAGATGTCTCCAAATATAAGATTTTATTTTGGGCAGAGGACAACTGAATGATTTATAAACCTCAGGTCCAAGTTTAGTAAGATAAGTTAAAAATGTTGACAATATTTTAAACTGTGAAGTAAACTTTTATCATTTTCATTTGGAATGGTTCCCCCCAGGTTATTCCAAATATCTCCATCATGAGAATAAAATATTTTATCTACAAGTAAAATTACTTCCTAGATGTAACTTCTTTTAAAAACATAAATCTAATACTCAGCACACTTTTCCAAGCGATTTAAAACTGTAAATCTTCTTAAACTTTAAAAAATGCCCAGAGGCATAGTATCACTGACAGTCCCAACTAAAACCTCGTGTTTCACCAGGAAGGACTGAATCTATCCCATTTCTGCCAGAGAACGGGTTGTGGCGAAATCATTTACAGACGCTCATGGTGAAACGCTGGGTTAGCGTCTCCTGCTGTGCTAGGCAGCTCTGTCTGTGTGTCTTTCAGACTCCGGAGCAAACCTACAGGCACAAACCAGGCTGGAGGAGGAGTCCGGCATTGCAAAGAAATCAAGTCCCATGAAATCTCTGCTTCCCTTTAACACCCAAAGTGACTGCTTTACTCTAACATTTAAGACTAGAAAATACTTTTATCTATGGTCATGCTTGATTCTGAGGCCATGTTAGAACATGAGGGAAAAGTATCCAATGGGAAGAAGTGAACTCTTACTATGTCAAAGGACAGCCCAATGGTATAACTTAAGATAACTTGGCACATATTTGGCCTACAGCTTCTAAATAGTTAATGCTATAAGTGTTTCAAAAGATAACTTCTATGTATACAAGAAAACTATTTGATATTTTCTTGAGTAATTAAAGTACATTATACTTATATAGCACATCACAATGTATTGACTTTTTTGTTCCACTATCTAGGATTACTTACTAAATTTTAGAAAATGGAATAGTATTGGGCTATTAAACATTAAATAGTGTTATCTGTGGTATCTGTGTGTACTCAATTTTGAACTGTTTGTAGGACACTGTTAAACCATGAGAAATATGGGGGTTTACATAAGTCAAAGGACATGGGGTTACAAAGGGTGACCGTATAATTTATTCTCCAAAACGGGATGCTTCTAAGAGTGAAAGGGGACATATTAATAATTATATTGAGACAACAGGCATATACTGAGATTGTCCTAGTCAATTTGGAACATGAGTCACCTTGTTTATTCTTTGTATCAAATTACTTTGTGTGCATGTGAAATGACTGGGTTGGGTTAGATAAGGGTTCTGTAAACTAGACCATAGGCCAAATCCAGCCTGATGCACTTTTTTGCAAATAAATTTTTATTGGAACACAGCCACATCCATTTGTTTACAACATCCATTTCTTTACATAGTTTCTTTTCTTTTCTTTTTTTTTTTTAAAGCTGTTTTTTTTTTTTTTTTTCCTGAAACTCACTGTGTTACCCAGGCTAGAGTTCCGTGGCATCAGCCTAGCTCACAGCAACCTCAATCTCCTGGGCTCAAATGATCCTTCTGCCTCAGCCTCCTGAGTACCTGGGACTACAGGCATGCACCACCATGCCCGGCTAACTTTGATCCTTCTGCCTCAGCCTCCTGAGTACCTGGGACTACAGGCATGCACCACCATGCCCGGCTAACTTTTTCTATATATTCTTAGTTGGCCAATTAATTTCTTTGTATTTTTAGTAGAGACGGGTTCTCACTCTTGCACAGGCTGGTTTTGAACTCCTGACCTTGAGTGATCTGCCCGCCTCGGCCTCCCAGAGTGCTAGGATTACAGGCGTGAGCCACCATGCCAGGCCTGTTTACACAGTTTCTGTGGCTGCTTTTGCTCTACACACCAGCGGGATGAGTCATCACAACAGAAACTGTACAGCCCCCAAAGACTAAATTATTTACTATCGGGCCCTTTACAGGAAAAAAAGATTTCTCTCTCTGGGTTAGGTAATATCTAAGAGCTCATGCAGCTGTAACATTTTGTGATTTTTTTATTATTCCTGTTACTTCAACTCGCATATCATTTGTTGAATAAAGAAATAGCTGTACTTTGCAAATTTTATTTAAAGATTGCTAGAATAAGCCTCGGCACAAGGCAGCTGTCAGACGTGCAAGCCTGGCAAGTTTATGTGGTGAGGATTTGCTGATCTGTTTCTGGGAGGCTGTGGTGGGGCGCAGTGTATGGGACGGAGGGCAGACGGGGATGTGAGAGTGGGGCCAGGACTCTCGGAGTCCTGGGAGAAGATGGCATCCAACTGCCTGGCTCAGCAGAATCTCAAAGGCTTTGACAAGACGTAGGGCTGCCACAGGAAATGTTGGTAAAATAATTGGATATAGGAGTTGAAATTTCAGGACAGAAGTAATGGGGAGAAGAAACATCGGCCAAAGAGCGGGCTTCTCAGAAAAAGGATGTTTAGTAATTTGGGGGAAGGCTTAAGGAAGAGGGTTTTTGTTCTGGATTGCAAGCTGTCCAGAAGCAGGGATAACTCTGCCTGGGTATCTTAATAAATCTTATCCACAGGGCAGAAAGACTAGAGTGAGGTCAAAGCTGTAATTATTAATAGTAAAGAAGTGGCAGTCACTCACAGTCAGAGCAAGGGTGTTTGGTAGTTTTGTGGTTTGCACTAAACTTGTTTTTATCTGTGCCCAGACAAATTGTGAAGTGGTTTTTTGTTTTTACTCACTTTGTCATGGTCACAGAGTGACCTTGTCTAATGCTGATGTTCTTTATGTTCAATGTGACGTAGTTTATGTCCAAGGGGAAGGAACACGAAGGTCTAGTTGTGAGTGATTGTTAGTAGACCATCACTGAGCATTGACTCCATGGAATTCAGCAGGGAGGTTTGAGTTTTGTAACTGAGTTTTGTAACATTCTTGCTCAAAAAAAAGAAAAAAAAAAAGAAAGAAAGAAAGAAAAGAAAAGAAGAAAGAAAAGAAATTACATGCTTGGTTTTATTTTACTTTCTGTATCACTTTCCAACTTTGAGGCTTCATGTTTTGGGGGTTAGCATTTACCCTAGCACATGGTCTTGCAAGTGTCATAAACTGGGCAGAACTGAGCTATACTTGACCTCATAGTAAAAGTCTGTATGTTGTAATGCAATAGGCTCATTAGCTTTATTTGGCTATAGAAGCAAATAGATTATCCATCCCAAACTGATCTATAAAATAATACTGAGAATATTTACTTGAACATATCAAGATCCAAAGGCTTTGGTTGTGTGGTCTGTCTGAAACCTTATTCTCTACTTTGTCTGTGATTACATTTCTTACTTGTGTGCTGCATTTCCTGTATAAGTGATACACAAAGGCACTTAGGCTGTGGGGTTAGTATCTATTAGCAGTATTACATTTTACTGAATATTGAATAGTTTGTTAAAAATTGTTTTTATTAAGTTAACTGATGATACCATCACATTAATAATAATTCTAGGCAATAGAAAGATTTTTATTTTCTTAATTTTTTGTGTATTTGGTGAGATAATCCAAAAACTATATTAAAAAAGCAAAAATTTGTATAAATTTGCATGATATGAGTTCCATGGAAGGTTTAATTTTGTCTCCTACAGTTTAAGTGATTTTTTTTTCCAGCTGTTTTCTGGTTGATTGAACTAAGAGTAGTTACCATAACAACCGTGGTTATCACCACTGAGTTAATGGTCTTTTCTTACGACATACTTATCAATATGTTCATGGTACAAAAGTGAAAAATTCACAATGTGAAAAGAGGGTTTCCTTCATGGCCCCTGCCATCCAGGACCTATCTCTAGATACATTCATGGTTATCAATTTATTTTATATCATTCAGAGATATTCAATTATTATGCAAGTACTTACAAATGTATTCATTTTACTTTGGGCAAAAGGTTTGCACTTGTTTTTTCACTTAGTCTATCTTGGATTATTCTATTACGAGATACATAAAGCTTTCTCATTCTTTTCAGCCATTAACAGTAGTCTATAAATATAAATATGCAAAGGCTATTTCAATACTCCCCTGTTATTGGATATTAAGGTTATTTTCAACCTTTTTCTATCACAAGTAATTCTTCAATGAACACTCTTATACATATACTGTATATTTGAGGGACAAATTTCCAGAGGTACATTTTCTGAGTCAAAGGTCCTTGACACTTTAAAATTCAGTAGAAAGAGAATATTCATTGCTGATCATAAAAATAAATAAAAATAAATAAATAAATAAAATATATAAATAAAATAAAAATGAATGAAAATTGAATGAAATACATCCTTTACTATACTTTTTTCAGGAAGGACTTTCTGGAAGTATGTTATCTGTTGCCTTAATATTTAAAGAAATGTTTGGCTGGGTTTTAAATTATTGGTTTAACATTTTTTTCCCCTTAAGTTTTGTTTGCATAGCTTTAAAATTTAAGCATTGTGTATTGTTGTGGAAATCTGAGGCTAGCCTAAATTTTTGGATTTATAGGTGAAACTTGATCTTTATGCTTAGCTGATCAATACATTTTGGGGTATGTCTTATTCTTTATTGCCAATATTTTATTCTTGACAATTGTCAAACCCACAGACAAGTTGTAAAAATAGTACAATTTTTTTTTTTTGAGACAGAGTCGCTTTGTTGCCCAGGTTTGAGTGCCATGGTGTCAGCCTAGCTCATAGCAACCTCAAACTCCTGGGCTCAAGCAATCCTGCTGCCTCAGCCTCCCAAGTAGGTGGGACTACAGGCATGTGCCACCATGCCTGGCTAATTTTTTCTACATATATTAGTTGGCCAATTAATTTCTTTCTATTTAGAGTAGAGATGGGGTCTCGCTCTTGCTCAGGCTGGTTTCGAACTCCTGATCTCAAGCAATCCGCCCTCTCGGCCTCCCAGAATGCTAGGATTACAGGTGTGAGCCACCTCGCTTGGCCAACTCATCAATTTTTAATATTTAGTCCCATTTGCTTTATAGTTTCTGCTATCGATGTATGTGTTCACACATGCACATTTTTTGGTTGAATCTTTTGAAAGAAAATCAAAGATGTAAAACTACCCTCATAAGTACTTGGATATATACCCACTAAGAATAAAGACATTCTCTGACATAACCACAAGACCAATATTACATTCAAGAAATTTAACATTAATTTAAATATATTTTCTAAAATACAGACTACTTTATTTGTAAAAATCTGTCAGGAAAGACATTGCACATGCCCACTCTGTAGTCTATCCTGGTGGTTAGCAACTTCTTGTAAGACAATGATGCTTCATATTTTTAGATCCATGTCTCTTTGAAAAATCTGATGCTGCCTTATCCTCTGAAAAATGTCTATGTAGGAAATGACACACACAAAACTTCATATAAACGCGGAAGGGTCCACAAACACCCCAAGTCCTTGTGTGTAAATACTCCCAGGGAGGGTGAGGTCCATGAACTCCAGCTTAAGTTTTCTTAATGCCCCATCTAAATTCTTCCCCTTTATGTGTTTACCTTTTCAGGACCATAGTACTTAAAAAAAGATGGAGAGAAATTAGTCTCAAGTCCACCACATTTTGTTCTCTTGCAAGGAATGTGGAGGTGCTGCTGCAGCTGCTGCTTTCTTTTTCTCCTCCCCCTCCCCTCCCCTCCTTCTCTTTCTCCCCTTCCCCTGTTCTTTCCCTCTTCCTGCTTCTCCTTCTCACTTCTCCTCTTCTCTTTTTTATAATTGAGATATGATTATACACAGTAAAATGCACAGAACTTAATTGCATAATTTGATGATTTGACGAATATATACACCAATAAAACCCATACCTCAGACTGGGCGCGGTGGCTCACGCCTGTAATCCTAGCCCTCTGAGAGCCAGAGGAGGGTGGAACGCTCGAGGTCAGGAGTTTGAAACCAGCCTGAGCAAAAGTGAGACCTCGTCTCTACTAAAAATGCAAAGAAATTAATTGGTCAACTAAAATATATAGAAAAAATTAGCCGGGCATAGTGTCGAGTGCCTGTAGTCCCAGCTACTTGAGAGGCTGAGGTAGGAGGATTACTTGAGCCCAGGAATTTAAAGTTGCTGTGAGCTAGGCTGACGCCATGGCACTCTAGCCAGGGCAACAGAATGAGACTCTGTCTAAAAAAACAAAAACAAAAACTCATACCTCAGTAAAAATATATAGTAGGTCCATCATCCTAGAAAACAGAATCAATTCCTCACCTCTCTGAAGGCAACGATTATACTGATTTTTACCCTTAGAGATTACTTTTTTGTTTTCTTAAAATTCATATCAATGAAATAATAGTATATGCACTCTAATGTCTGGCTTCTTTCACTATTTGTATTTTTATTTTTGTAACATAAATGTCATTCATATTGTTGTAAATATCAGAAAGTTATTTCTTTTTGTTGGTGGATAGTATTCCATTTTATGAATAAAACACAGTATTTTTACCCATTCTCCCGCTGATACATTTGAGTTGTTTCTAGTATTTTGCTAATATTAATTAAACTGCATTGAACTTCTTGTGTAAATCTTTTTTTGTGAACATATATTTTCCTCTTGAGAGAATAAATACTTAAGAGTGGAATTGCTGGATCATAAGCGAGATATATATATAATTTCATAAGAAACTGCCTAAAATGTTTTCTGAATGCTATGTGTACTCTCACCAACGATGTATTATATTTTCTATTTCTCTGCCTCCTCTTTAGCATTTGGTATTGTTAATTCTTCTAATTTCAGACAACTTAGTAGATATGTAGGGTTACTTACCTTTAGTTTAAATTTACATTTCTTTTATGACTAACAAAGTTAGATAAATTTTTGTTTTTATGCATTTATATTCTTTTCTGAATTGTCTATTTCAGTCTTTTGTTCATTTTTATTGATTTGTTTATATTTTGTTATTAATTTCTAGAAGCTCTTTATTCTGAAAATAAATATTTTGACTATACAGACACACGTATATATAAATATACACACATATATGTATATGTACATACATGTATCAATACAGTGGATTCTTCTTATTTGCGGTTTCCAACCCCAAAATTAATACTCAGGGAACTTTTGAGGTCTCTTGCAAACATGATTGGAGTTGAAAAGTTTGAGTTATCTGATATGCATGTTCCCAACTAAAGTAAGACAAACTGATGCTCTGCTTCTTGATTTAGCTCTCTTACTCCAAACAAGTGTCTTTTTGGGAGCCTGCTTAGCATTAGGTTTTGTGCCCTTTTTGTTGATGACTTTTCTGTTTAGTATGGCCCCAAGCTTAGAGCTGAAGTGCCGTCTGGCATTCCTAAGCACACGAGGCCGTGATGTGCCTTATGGAAACAATATATGTGTTAGATAAGTCTCATTCAGGCAGCAGATACAGCGCTGTTGGCTGTGAGCTCAGTGTTATTTCATCAATAGTATATATTAGTAAGGTGTTTTTAAAGAGAAACACATATAAAACCATGTTATGTATTGATCAGGTGGTGAAAATGTTGTGACCAGAGGCTTGGGAATCTAACCTTCTACGTCCCTTGAATAATGTTGTCTAGTTCAATGTCGTTTTGTTATAATGTTGATGAGGAAAAGCGTCGATTCCTAGCCCAGGCCCCTGTCTATGTGGCGTTTACTCGTTCTCCCCATGTCTATGTGGGTTTCCTTCCACATCCAACAATGTGCACGTGAAATGAGTTGGCACGTCTGCGTGGTTCCGGGTGAGTGAGTGAGTGTGTGTGTCTGTCTGTGTGAGTGCGAGCGCCCTGCCATGGGATGGCATCCTGTCTAGGGGTAGGTCCTGCCTGGTGCGCTGAGCTACTGGGGCAGACTCAGGCCACCTGACCCTGAGCTGGGATAAGTGGGTTGGCAAATGAATGAATGAATAAAAGTTATCACAAAATAAAATTTGTAAAATCTGCAATAATCACACAGACATACCAGAATAACGATGCGGTTCTAATGAGCCCACTCTATTTGTGATTGGTGTTTAACTGTATTGGGAGGACTTGCTCCTGACAAGTTTTGCTTTGCAAGCATTTATTCCTGGATTTAACCCATCATCGCTAGGACCACTGCCCTCACTCACTGATTCACCAAAAATTGGGTAAACAATTATCTTACTTGGTTTTATTAATCTTTCTTAAATGTTTGTATGGCACACATTTATTTCAATGCTTAATATGAGAAGTGTTTGGGGTTTTTATTTAGAAGTTTGGTGATATTTTTGTGACCAGAAATATGCCATAGGAACTTAACTCTTGTTTATATTAATTAGCCTATGGGAAAGTTAGTTTTGTTACATGTCATTTTGCTTAAACTCACAGTTTCCAAGAATCTATCAACAACATTAAGTAAGGATTTACTCTGTTCTCCCTTGGAGCAATATAGTTTAGTATTCATTCATTCAGTGTTTGCACTGGTTTTATAGAACATAACTGCTCTGAATAACAAGAATTGATATTATATCTTTGTCTATCTACCGTGTTTCCCCGAAAATAAGACAGGGTCTTATATTTATTTTTCCTCAAGAAGACATCCTAGGGCTTATTTTCAGGGGATGTGTTATTTTTTTTAAGTATGGTACAACAATCTACACTTATTCAAATATAGTTAAGTCGTCTTCTTCTGGAACATCATCATAACTCTCCAAACCCTGAATTCCATCCTGAATTTCTTGTGACTCTATTTTCTTTAGAACCATTGGCCCCAACCTCTCATGTCAAGCAATAGAGCTCTCATGGGGCAGATGAGAAGGGCTGCTGGTCTTCTTTACTGCTCCACGAGGAAATGCACAGGTTGTGAAGATGCGCTGCGTAGCCACGCCCATCACTAGGTCTTATTTGCAGGGTAGGACTTATATTGTGCAAATGCTTAGAAATCCTGTTAGGGCTTATTTTATGTGTAGGTCTTATTTTTGGGGAAACATGGTATCTATCTTTTTATCTACCTAAATTTTCTCCCAGTCTGTGGCCTGCCTTTTCATTTGGTTACTGGTATCTTTTGAGGCCAATAATCTTAATTATAAGAAGTACCATTGATTATTTTTAAATCAATATCACTTGTTATATTATCAAATATTTGCCTACTTTAAGGTTTCAAAGCTATTCTTCTATGCTTTCACCTAAGAATTTTATAACTTTCATTTAGTATTTGTGTGTACAGCCAATCTTGAGTTGATTTTTGTGTATGTCATGAGGAATGGGTCAAGACTTACAGCCGTATGACCCTCCTAGATCTTGAATGTCGTTTGTTGAAAATACATATATTTCCCCATTGAATTTCACTGGTGCCTTTGTTGAAAAGCAGTTGACTCTACCTGTGTGGGATTTAGTTCTTTTTTGGATTTAGTTCTGTTCTGTTCATCTATTTATTATACTATGCCCATAGAGTAGTATTTCAAGTAACTTCAGTTTCTGTCAGGTCTCCAACTTTGCTCTTCTTCTTCAAGACTGTTTTGGCTACTCAATGTCTTTCCAATTCCCATGTAAATTTCAGTATCAGCTCATAAATTTCTACAAAAGTGTTTACTGGAGTTTTGATTGGAATTGCACTGAATCTGGAATCCAATCTGGGAAGAATTTACATCTTTACACTATTGATTCTTCCAACCTAGAGATATAGCATAGGTCTCCACTGTCCTCCATTTTTAAAGTCCTATTGAAATTTCTTCTTGCAATATTTTGTAGTATTTTGAGCAGTGCTCTTGTCCATCTTTTGTTCCATTTATTCCAAATGGCTGTACTAATGAAGAAAAAAAGTATAGCAAATAACCAGTGTCAGAATTGAAAAAGGGACATCATTACCAGATTCTCAATTCATTAAATAGTTAAGAAATTTTTATGATCAAATTAATATAAATAAGTTCTTAGAAACATACAACTTATTAAAACTGACATGAAAGAAAGTGGAAATTATAAATACTTGTATTTCTATTATAACAACTGAGTGCATAATTAAAACCAGTTTCACAAGAAAAACCAGGGCCAGAGGCTTTACTGGTGAATTCCATCAATTTTTAAAGGAATAAATAATGGCAATATTTAAAAAATTATTTGAGAAAATAGATAAATGAGCCCTTCCCAACATATTCTATGAGGCCAGCATAACCCAAATACTAAAAATGGACAACACATTATAATAAAAAATGTTAAAAGTCAGTATCAGTGATGAGTAGAGATGTAAAATGCTAAACAAAATAGAATCTAAAAAATTATAAAAGACAAAAATACCTCAAAATCAAGTTGTGTTTAGTCCTAAAAACTCAAGGTTAATTTCATACTTAAAAATAATTAAATTTGAGCCAGGCACAGTGGCATGTGCCTATAGTTCCAGCTATTTGGAAGATTTAGACAGGAGGCTCTCTTGAACCCAAGAGTTCAAGTCCAGCCTGGTCAAAATAGTAAGACCCACTCTCCAGAAAAATAAAATAAAATTCACCACATTAAAGAGATAAAGAGCATAAATCATATGACTATTTCAGTAGATGCAGAAAAAACATTTGTTAGAATTCAACATTTACTTATAATAAAATCTCTTAGCAAACTAGGTAAAGAGGGGCAGCTTCCTAAATTCAAATCTAAAAAAAACTTTTTTTAAAGTGCAAATAGCATGCTTTATGGTGCCATGTTCAAAAGCTTTCTTCCTGAGACCAGGAAGGAACACAAGTACCACTCACAAAGACCACATTTTAAAAACATTATATTGGAGTTTCTAACCCACGCAGTAAGACAAAAAAATAACAATTAATGACTTGAACAGAAAGAAAATGGCTTATTTATTCACCGATTATATAAAAAGGAATCTTAACAATTATAGAAAATTAAAGAAATTAAAAAGAATCTGCAGATAAATCATTAGAATTTATAGGTAATTTTAACAAGATTCTGGATATAAAGTCAATATAGAAATTTAATATCTGCTTAATGGCAACAAACAAGAAAATGAGACCGAGCCCCTGCAACCTGGTGCTTGTGCGTGCATGTCCAGGAACACCACCATCCCCTCTGGGAAACAGTGATGAGGAATGATGAATGATGAATGATGAATGATAAGGCCTCAAAGATACTTCAAGTTTGGGAGCAGGATAGCTGACTAGAGATGCCTGGCATTAGTCCGCTTACTCCGGCAAGAAAGGACCAAGGCAACAAATGGACAGCTAAGATTTGACTGGAGTGTTGGAGGGAGAGTGCAGGTGTTCCGTGGGGGCATGGAGACACACCTGTGGTGATTAGAAGTCCAGGAGGGCAGGGTGGAGGCATCCACCCTCTGCAGCCCCATTCCCTCCACCCAGATCAGGTCTGCCTGGAGTCAGGAGGGACTTCCCAGTGTGGGTAAAAGGTAAGCAAAAGATCCCCACCAGTCCCATTGCCACCCCAAACACCTACAATCCTTACAAGAGAATCCTATAGTCTCCCAGTCTGGAGAGCTACTGGGAGTTCACGCGGTTGCATCATCCCAGATTCGGTGCACAAAGTGTGTACTCCTCACCCTCCACCTGCTCCCTGAGAGCCACGCTGCTGCAGCACTGCACCATATTGAGGCCAGAGCTACCTCTGGAGTGTGCTATTCTTCTGGGGCCGATAGTCACAGCACCTCTCTAGCCCTGGGGCTCCATCTTTATTCCACCAAGCCCATACCAGTGGCTGAACACCACAACCCCAGAAGTGCAGAGCCTGAGCCTTGGATGGGCCTCACACTGGTCCTGTACAGCAGAGAAACCAACTCCCACTGCCCTCACTTCCATCCGGAGAAGCAGTCTGGCTGTCCTACCCAAGGCGAGCCTGCCTCTGAGCTGGCCGAACTGCTGCATGCCCTCTGCTCGCAGGAGAGGCCCTCAACCTCTGAGCAGCTGACATGCTCCCAGGCGGGCAAAGAGCTATGTGCCTTTACCCAGGGCCTAAGTAATAGCCCTGAGGTGTCTCAACCCCTGCAGATAAGCCTTTGACTTGTCCAACAGTCCTGCACCTGCAATCAGAGCCTGAGAAACAACTGTGCAGGCTACCACTGGCAAGCAAACCTCTAGGTCAGCTGAGAAGTTTTGTGCATCTATGTCCCAGGCTCCAAAAACAGCCCACTGGGACACTTCCCACAGACACATCCCTAGACCATCTGAGCATCTATGCATCCAAGTTCCAGTTCTGAGAAGCAGCCTTGCAGCCCACCACTAGCTGTCATACCCCTAGGTTGGCTGAGCAGCCCTGTGCTCATGTTCTGAACCTTAGAAATAGCCCCATGGGCCACTCCCAGTAGACATACATCCAACTAACTGAAAAACTGTCCTGGGCCTAAGAAATAGCTGTTAGCGTTGCCCCTAACAGACATAACCCTAGGCCAGCCAAAAAGCTGTGTGCCTGCATACCAAGCCTCAGAAACAGCCCCACGGGAGCCCTTAAGGGGCATGTGCCCAGGCCAGCCAAGCAACTATGTGCCCATACTCCTGGCCAGAGTAACACCCCCATATCTGCAACCCCAGTGAGCCAGATCCCAAGTTGGCTGACCCTCTGCATGCATGCATGTGTTCCCAAACTGAGAAACAGTCTGGTGAGTCCACCACTAGCAAACCTGCACCAATGTCACCACAAACTCAGCCTAGGATGCTGAGAAACTCACAAATGTCACTAGTGTGAATGATAGCTGAAGAAACTACAGAGACTACAATACTGTATTCACTTAGAACCAAAGCAATGGCCTCCACCAAACCAACATGCCAAGACCCATTAATACAAATAATTCTTTCTCTACAAAACCTACTCCATAAAATTGGAAGCGGAAACGTTTTTGCCAGATGCATAGAAATCAATGTGGGCATACATCAACCATGAAAAAGCAAGAAAACATGACATCTCTGAAGGAAAACAATAATTTTCCGATAACAGATCCCAATCATAAGAAAATATGTGAAATTCTAGAAATGAATTCAAAATAATAATTTTAAGGAAACTTAGGGACATACAAACAATATAAAGAGAAATTTCAATGAAATAAAATAATTTATGATTTGAATGAGAAGTTTAACAAAGAGATACATATCATAAAAAAGAACAAAACAGATGTCCTATGGATGAGGATTCAATGAATTAAATAAAAAAATACAAGCAAGAGCTTTGACAATATATTAGACCAAGTAAAAGAAAGAATTTCTAAACTTGATAACAGGTCTTTTGAAATATTAATAGTATGGGCAGAGAAAAGGAAAGAAGAAAGAATAAAAAAGTGTACAGGATTTATGGGACACCATTAAGCAAACAAATATTTGTATTATGAGTGTTCCAGAAGGAGAAGAGAATGGAAAATATAAGAAACACATATTCAATAGCAAAAAACTTTCTAAGTCTTGGGAGAGATATGGGTATGGAAGTCCAGGAAGCTTAAGGAACTTCAAATAGATTCAACCCAAACAAGTCCTCTCTGAGGCACATTAGAATCAAATTGTCAAAAGACGAAGACTTTTAAAAGCAGCAAGAGAAAAGCATCAATTTGTATATAGGGGTATTTATATTAGACTAACAGTGGATTTCTCAGCAAAATCTTTACAGGCCAGGAAAGATTGGGATGATATATTCAAAGTACTGAAAGAAATAAACTGTTAGATAGCAATATTATACCCAGAAAAGCTATCCTTCAGAAATGAAGGAGAAGTAAAATCTTTCACAGATAAGTAAAAACTGAGAGAATTTATCACCACCAGACTGTCTTTACGAGAAACACTCAAGTGAGACTTACATATGGGTCCAGCACGCTTCCTCTGTGTGACTCTGCTCCCTGGGAGTCTTCCATATTGAAGTGAAAAGATGATGGCCATCATGAAAATATGTGAATCTATAAAATTCACTGGTAGAGTGAATACACAAAGGACAAAGAGAAAGGAATCAAACATTATCACTATAGAAAACCACCCAACCACAAAAATAAACAATAAGACTGGAAGCAAGAAGCAAAAGGAAAAGAAAACAACCAGAAAACAATCAATAAAATGACCTGAGTAAGTCCTCACATATCAATAATAATCTTGAATAAAATAGGTTAAATTCTCTGTTTAAAAGGTATAGACAGGTTGAATGGGTGAAAAAAAAATGCTCATCTATGTACTGTCTACAAGAAACTCATCTTACTTGTAAAGACACACATAGACTGAAAGTGAAGGGATCCAAAAGATAGTCCATCTAAATGGAAACCAAAACCAAGCAGGAGTAGCTATACCTATATCAACAAAACGGACTTCATGTTAAAAACTATAAAAAGTGACAAAGGACATTATATAAGGATAAAAGGATCAATTCAGTAAGAGTATATAACAATTGTAAATATATATACACCCAACACTGGAGCACCCAGATATATAAAGCAAATATTGTTAGATCTAAAGGGAGAAGTAAACTCCAATACAATAATATCTAGAGCCTTCAACACTCTATTCTTAACATTGGACAGATCTTCTAGACAAAACATCAATGAATAAACATCAGATGTAAACTATATGATAGACAAAATGGACCTAACAAACATTTACAGAATACCTTACCCAACAGTTTCAGAATGCACATTCTTTTCATTAGTTAGGACACAAAACAAGTCACAAAATGTTTTAAGAATCAAAATAATATCAAGTATTTTATCTGATCACAATGGATTAAAACTAGACATGAATAACAGGAGAAACATTCAAAACTATACAAATATATGGAAATTACATAATGTGTTCCTGAACAATCAATGGGTGGAGGAAGAAATTAAGAATGAAATTTTTAAAATTTAAGTCTTCAGGAGAAATAAATGAAAACAGAAACACAACATTCCAAAACCTATGGGATACAATAAAAGCAGTATTAAGAGGCAAGTTTATGGCAATAAATGCCTACATCAAAAAAACTAGAGGGATTTTAATTAAAAGACCTAATGATACATCTCAGGAAACTAGAAAAGTAAGAACAAACCAATCCCAAAGTTAGTAGAAAAGAAGAATAATAAAGATCACAACAGAAAAAAATAAAATTAGGACTAAAAAACCCATAAAAGATCAAAAAACAAAAAGTTGATTTTTTGAAAATATAAACAAAATCGAAAACCAACTAACAAAAAAAGATAGAAGACCCAAATAAATAAAATCAGCAACAAAAAAGAGATGTCACAACAGATATCACTGAAATACAAAGGATCATTACAGACTACTTAAACAACTATGTGCCAATAAATCTGTTTTTTTCTGTAGCCCTACCCCTCAATGCCAATAAATTTGAAAACATAGAGGAAATAGATATATTCCTGTAAACATACAATCTACCAAGACTGAACCAAGAATAAATCAAAAAATTGAATAGAACAATAACAAGTAATGAGATCAAATCAGTAAAAAAGTCTTCCAAAAAAGAAAAGTTCAGGACTTGATGGCTTCACTGCTACCGAAACTTTAAAGAAGAATTGTAGCAATTCTTCTCAAATCATTCCAAAATATTGAGGCAGAGGGAATTTTTCCCAACTCATTTGACAAGACCAGCATAATTCTGATACCAAAACAGATGACAAAACAACAAAAAGAGAAAACTATTGGCCAATATCCTTGATGAACATAGATGCAAAAATCCTCAACAAAATACTAGCAAACTGAATTGGACACTACATCAAAAAGGTAATACACCATGATCAAGTAAGTTTATTACAGGGATACAAGAAAAATATATATAAATTAATAAACATCATAAATCACATTCATAGAAAGACAAAAACCATATGATCATCTCAATAGATGCAGACAAAGCTTTTGATAAAATTCAACATCCCTTCATGATAAAAACTCAATGAATTAGGTATAGAAGGAAAGTACCTCAACATAATAAAGGGCATGTATGACAAACCCACAGCTAACATCTTATTGAATAGGGAAAACTGAAAGCTTTTCCTCTAAGAACTGAAACAAAACAAGAATGTCCACTCTCACCACTCTTATTCAACATAATACTAGAAGTCCTAGCCAGAATAATTAGGCAAAAGAAAGAAATAAAGGGTATCCAAATTGGAAAGGAGGAAGTCAGATTGTCCCTGCTTGCAGATGATACGATCTTATATATAGAAAAACCTATAGACTCTACCAAAAAACTCTTAGA
Source organism: Mirza zaza (assembly GCA_008750895.1). Lineage (NCBI taxonomy): Eukaryota > Metazoa > Chordata > Mammalia > Primates > Cheirogaleidae > Mirza > Mirza zaza. Next base: position 24,174 of record VSMD01121835.1, read on the forward strand.
ACTGATAAAAAAATCCAGTAAAGTTGCAGGATACAAAGTTAATATGCAAAATTCAGTAGCATTTCTATACATGAACAAAAAAAAAGCCAAGAAGGCAATCTCATTTATAATAGCTACAAAAAAAACAACCCCCAAAACAAAAAAACCTAGGAATAAATTTAACCAAGGAAGTGAAAGACCTCTACAAGAAAAAGTATTAAACACTGATGAAAGAAATTTAAGAGAATGCAAACATTTCATGCTCATGGATTAGAAGACTTAATATTGTTAAAATGACAATACTAATCAAAACAATCTATAGATTAAAAGCAATTTCTATCAAAATACCAATGACATTCTTCACAGAAAAATAAAAAAAAATTCTAAAATTTGTATGGAACCACAAAAGACCCCAAATAGCTAACGCAATCTTGAGCAAAAAGAACAAACCTGGTGACATCACACTACCAGGCCTCAAAATATGCTACGAGGCTATGGTAACTAAAGCATTATGGTACTGGAATAAAAACAGACACACAGACCACTGGAAGAGAATAGAGAACCCATAAATTTATCCACATATTTACAGCCAACTGATTTTTGACAAAGGTGCAACAAATATTCACTGAGGAACAAAACAGCCTCTTCAGTAAATGATGTTGGGAAAACTGGATATTCCTATGCAGAAGAATGAAACTAGACCCTAACCTCTCAGTCTATCCAAAATCAACTCAAAATGAATCAAAGACCTAAACGTAAGACCTGAAGTAATAAAACTACTAGAAGAAAACATAAGGGAAACACTTCAGGATGTTGGTGTGGGAAAAGATTTTATGAATAAGACCACAAAAGCATAAGCAACAAAAGTAAAAGTGAACAAATGGGATTATGTCAAACTAAAACTCCTCTTCACAGTAATGGAAACAATCAACAGAGTGAAAACACAACCTACAGAATGAGAGAAAATAACTGCAAACTACTCATCTGATAGGGGATTGATATCCAGAATATATGAGGAACTGAAACATCTCAACAGCAAAACAACAACAACAGCAACAATTCCTCAGGGACAGTATAAAAATAAATAAATAAATACATAACAACAAAAGGAAGCCCTAATCTGCTTTAAAAAAGGATAAATGATCTGAAGAGACATTTTTCAAAAGAAGACATATAAATGGCCCAACAAAATACGTGAGACATTGCTCAATATCACTAGTCATCAGAGATACCCAAATCAAAGCCACGATGAGGTATTATCTCACTGCAGTTAGTGTGACTATTATCAAAAAACGTTTTAAAGTTCTGGCGAGGATATGGGGAAAAGAAAACTCTTGCACACTGTTGGTGGGAATGCAAACTAGTATGGCCACTGTGGAGAACATATGTAGGTCCCTCAGAAAACTACAAATTGAACTACCATATGATCCAGCGATCCCACTACTGGGAATTTATCCACAGGAAAGGAAATCTTTATAGCGGAGAGACATTAGCGCCTTCATGTCTACTGCAACACTCTTCACAGTAGCCAAGATATGGACCTGGGGGTCCAACAATTGATGAGGGGATAAAGAAAGTGTGGTCTATATACATCACAGAATACTATTCAGCTATAAAAAAAGAATGAAATCTTGTCATTTACAGCAACATGAATGGAACCGGAGGTCATTATGTTAAGTGAAATAAGTCAGAAACAGAATATTAAGCATGTGGAAGCTAAGAAAAGTTGATCTCGTAGAAGTAAAAAGTGGAACAGAGGACACAGAGGACACTGGAGGCTGGGAAGTGTAGTGGGAAGGAGTGATAGGAAGAGGGTTATGAAAGGATATAAAATTACAGCTAGATGGGAGGAATAAGTTCTAGTATTCTACACAACTGTAGGATGACTATAGCTAACAATAATTTTGGTCCCAAACAGCTAGGAGAATATTGAATATTCCCAACACAACAAAATGACAAATGTTTGAGATGATGGATATACTAATTACCCTGATCTATTAGGCATACATTATTTGTACCAAAACATCACTATGTACCCCCAAAATATGTATTAATACAATTATTATTTGTCAGTTAAAAAAATAAAAAGTTAAAAGTTGCCATAAAGACAAAAAAAGAAAAGAAAACATAAAAAAGATACCATTTGCAATGGCATAAAACAGTAATAATTTGGGAGAAAAAATTAACAAAATATGTGCAATACCTTTGCAGAAATATTGCAAAAAGTGAAAAAATATCTAAGGTTTTAGGAATTCTACTTGTGTGGAAGACTCAATATTTAAAGATGTCAATTACTACCAAACTGATCTATACTGTCAAAGCAATTTCAATCAAAATAACAATTGTGTGTGCATTTTTTGCGTGTGTAACTTTGTGTATATGTGTGTGTGTGTAACTTAATAAGCTGGTTCTACATTTTATATGGAAGTGTAAAGGGCCAAGTATAGTCCAACCATGATTGAAGAAGGGCAGGTAGAAGGACCTACTGTACTGGAAACCAAGAATTATTACAAAGTCATTATAGTTAGAACTGTGTGGAGTTCTGTGTGGATAAGAGGTAGATTCCTAGACCAATGGCAGAAAACACAAAGCCCAGAGGTCACTCTTTCATGATATAGACATTGGAGTCACGACTAAGTGGAACTACAGTATACCTTGCAGCTCCACCTGTAAGAAGGAACCCCAGCACTTAGCAGGCCTTGGCAGGTTCTAGAAACAGCATACTCCACACCTGGGAAAACTGTTCCAACCCATACACCAGAGAACACAGAGGATGTCAGCTCTGAGAGGCCTCGGCAGCAGATCCAGACCACAGGACACAGCCTTGCCACTGGGCCATGTGGCCTAGCTGACGGCCTATCACAGAAAGTTAGCAGACATGGGAAAAGATGTGTAGTATTTACGGCAACCCCCAAAAAGAGAATCACCACCCAGAAGCCTAGGGTTCTAGAACAAGGCTGTGCCATATATTGCAGAGAATTACAGACCTTCTGATCAACAGGGCCACTGGGCCCTGGTCGAGATAGGGTACCTGACCACGGGCAGCAGTCAACTGTGTTCCCAGAAGCTGAATAAGCAGGAAGCCCGGACACCATGTCACAAGCTAACGCTGCACCATCACGCCTCCCTTGGTGCTCACCTCCCACCAGTGAGGGATCCCTGTGAGCAGCTGACAGCAAAGGAGACAGAAAAAGCCCCCGCTTGGTTCGTAGACAGATGGGCTCAGGTGTGGGCAGAAGCAGCAAGCAGGCATTGCCACCCTGGCCTGCACTCGGGGACGGCCCTGAGAGGCAGCAGCGAGAGGACCTCGTCCTACAGGCAGAACATCCCGACAGGCACCTGGTCATCTGCTTTTTGTGGAAAGAGAAGCTGCCCGAGGTTGTAACACACTCAAAGACTGTGGCAAACGGCCTGGCCAGCTGGTCACAGACTGGGAGGGAAAATATCAGAAGGTTGCAATTCATTTTGCTTTATTTATTCCAATAGAGAATCTTAGTCTTTTATTTGTTTCCTCATAAAGTCAACACAACTCAAAACTCTCTCCCATCCAAAATCATGTAAGTCAAAAAAAAGAATTGAGTTGTGTTTGCGGTAACAATCCCAGGATTGTTACTGTCAAATTTGTTTTTAGCCACATTACTATAATTGTGACAAATACCTCAATATTGGTAAACTAAGCTAATTTACATTTACTGCTTCATTGCGTTTGATAGCCATGATTCTGTACAAATCTCCTGTGCTATTTTCAATAACAAGATTATGCATGTAATACAAGTAAACTTTTTCTTAGCCCCCATGTCCTCTGGCTAGTCTCCAGAGGCAGAGGACAGCTTGTTGTTTATCTCCGTGACGAGGTAGATGCTTTAATCAAATACTCCTCTGGGCAATCACAGACTGCATGTTCTCTGGTTAGCTTTATAAGAAATGTAACAGAAAATTTACTTATAAAAGAGTCACGTTAAACTTTGGTTTATTATATGGTTTGGGGAAACTAGGATTTAAAATATAAAATGTAGGGAATTAAATAATTATTATATGTTCTTTAAAACAACATACAGTGTTTCGTATTTTTACAATAAATTACTTCCTTGATCTGCAGATTAATAAATAACAGTTTCTGATATCTAGTGCTTGCCTCAAGAACATTTCTTGGTCTAGAGATGTACTGTCCACTATGGCAGCCACGAGCTGCATGTGGCTATGGAGAACTTGAAATGTGACTCTGAATCAAATTGTGCTGTGAGTGTAAAACACAAACTGTATTTCGATCACAAAGTGTAACAAAAATGTAAAATATTATATTAATAATTTTTATATCAATTACATACCAAATGATAATAATTTTTATGTGTTGGGTTAAATACCATATATTATGAAATTTAATTCCAGCTGTTTCTTTTTACTTTTACAATGTAGCTACTAGAAAATTTAAAATTATATACATAGCTTGCACTGGAGGCTTGAATTATATTTCCATTGGGCAGCACTGGTATAAATACGATTATAAAAATTGTCAGGATATCTGAACACATGGGTTCCAGGAATAGTCTTTTAATTACGAATTAAGGAATTGGCATTAGAGTCCTCAGTTCTGGGAACTCTAAAAGCGTGTCAAGTATTTTTCTGATGCTGCATAAGATCTGTGTTAGTTAATAAGCTCCTATAACTGCCATTACTTTTATGGTTAATAAAATAAAGATATAACGTATAAAATATTTGCACACATGGAATGCAAATTGTGACAGTTATCTCCCCAAATCTCCTACTATTATTAAGTCTAAACTCAAATTCGTACAATGCTCATGGTTGTGTCTTTACTCTTTCATTCACATGCTAGACCCTCGTGGTGTTAAGGGAGAGTTACGGGAAGGGCTGAAGGAAAGTCAATGAATAGAACAGCAACAACCAAAAAGCAAAGCACACAGCTCCAGTGATAACATAGAAACACAAATACCATCAGGCAACCATTCCAGAAAGCTGGGATTTTCCTCTACTTTCCCCTCCCCACTCTCCACAGTCAATTATTCCTTCCATTCTGTGTCCTTAAATAACTCTCAAACCTGTTTCTTCATCCTCACACCCACGGTCTTAGCAAAACCCCTTATCATCTTTCCCGGGACTGTTGCAGCGTCCATAGCTTGGGTCCCGAATTCTAATTCCCTTTGAATCCTATTATTTATTCTTCAAATGCGAACCAACTGAGCCTTTTCTTTCCTAAAATGCAAATCTGTTCAGCTCCTTTATTAAAAGTTTTGTGAAAATCTGGACTGCCCATGATAAAGTATGCACTGCTTAGAAAAAATTCAAGACTTTCCCTTCTGCCCCCCTTACCCACAGTCCCCACTGTGCCAGCATGTTGGGCTACTCTGTGCTCCAGAGCGCCAGAGCTGCCTGGGCCTTTGAACCTGCACACGGTGCATTCACCTGGGATGCCCTGCCTCCCCTAAATACCTTCTGCCTGATCAGCTCGGATCATCCTTAAGGGGTTATGAACTGAATTTTGTCCCTCCAGATTCACATATTAAAGTCCTGAATCCCAATGTAACTATATTTGGAGATAGAAGCTTTAGGAGGTAATTAAGGTTAAACGAAGTTGTAAGGGTGAGGCCCTAATCTGATAGAATTAGTGTCCTTAAAGAAAAGACACCAGGGAGCTTGCTCCTTTGGCTACCTGCAAGCTGGTAGAGAGCCAGGGAAGAGAGCCCTCAATGGAACCCAACCACACTGGCCCCCTGATCTCAGAATTCCAGCCTTCAGAACTGTGAGAAAACAAATGTCTATTTCAACCCAGTCTGTGGTATTTTGTTATGGCAACCTGAGCTGACTAATACAGAAAGCTCCGCTCAATCCGCAATCCCCAGGGAGTGTACCCCAATGTCCGAGACGGGTGCCTTTCTTCCGCTCACACACAATACCTGATACTTTAATCAGAGCTCACATCATGTGTGGTTATTGCCATTTTTATCTTCTATGTTACTCTCTGAACTCCTTGAAGGCATGGAAAGCCTTTTTATTCATCTTTGTATTACAACCTCCGACGCTTAGTTTGTTTACATTGAAAGAGGGGCAGGCAGAGGCGACTCTTGTTGGTTGAGCATGTAGAAGTGCTTTATAAAAATAATCCAGGGCAAATAAGAGTGTTTGGGGGAATAAATTGTTCGTAGAGTTCTGATAAGTAACTTCCGACTTGAAGCCATCCAGCCAGCGAAAGCAACAGGGATAGCGACCAGGCCAGCAGGTGTGGCTGGAGCGATCTCCGTCAGCCCTGTTTCACGGGAAAGGTACCGGCCACCACACTTGGTTATTGCTCTCCGTGGAGGCTGGGGGTGTCCCAATGAGGCATCCTTGTGAAAGGAATCTGCTCTCTCCTCCTGTGACAGCAGATGCAAAAGATTAATGGCAAGGGATAAGAAGGAATCTGTAGTCATCAGGACGCAATGACCTGATCTCTCAGAGAAACACCAGGGATTGCGTATTTGAGATGCCTCCATTTCTGCAAGCTGTTCCGTCCTCACACTTTCCCACTGCAAAACTAACAGGGGCCACTTTTCTTACTTTTGGCTAGGGCTATGTCCTCTGTTTCTCCCCTCAGATGAACTTTGTAAACTGAGTCTATTCCTTGCTATTTAATGAGAGCCCAGGTAACGGAGATATGATGTCATGTACGTTCTCTTCTTGTCTTTATCAGTTATCTTTCTCTTGCCATTTGTGGCCTACCTAACTTTTCATTTTCCAGGTACATAATGTTAAGTTGATTGTGCAAGTTAGATTTGGCAGATTTTGATGGTATGCTGGACAGTGTGCAGAAGTGGGGGGGTGAGCCACCTGAAAACTGCCAAGTGGCTGCTGAAAAGGTAAAAAAGCATAGTTTACCCATCATCCTACATGGAGCTGGGCATAGCAAGTTCTGGGTTAGAATTCTGACAACTACTGATTTCCGGTGTGCTCTGATAAGTTACTTGACTTCTCTGAATATATAAAGCGGAAATCATGACACTTGCTCAGTAGTGTTGCAAAGATCAGAGATAACATGCATAAGGCACTTGGTGAATGTGAGCACTCTATAGATGTGAACTATTATTAATAATACCCCTGTTGTCCATTATCCTGGGAAGGCATTTACCTCTGTTGGCAAGGGAGAATTAAAAATGACTAACGCAGATTGCAATTGTGGGACAGGAAAGGACCTTATGAGATTGCTATATTTTGATTTAGTAGTGTCTAAATCATTCCTGATAGATAGTTTTCATTTTCTTTTTTAATATCTCTGAGAATGGATACTTCAACACTTTACAAGGAGATTTATCCTAGTGATTCATCATCATCATGGTTAAAAAGTTCTTCCTTATATTCAGCAGAAACCTGTCTGGTTTTAATGCAAGCTCATTTCCTCACATTCTGCCCCTAGGGGAAAGGGAGAGAAGCCTGGAGTCCCTCAGTTGAGAAAGCCTTCACAGACTGAGCACCAGCACCCTCACTCCTTTTTGGTTTCCCCCTTAGGCTAACTGACCACAGGGCCTCTAATAGTTCCTCATGACCACTGGTCCCCAATCGTGTTGTCATATCTGATCCTTTTATATGAGGCAGGTTTATTTTTCCCACATTTGGTTAAAAGTCTGATCTGTCCCTGTACTCTTGGCAGAGTCAAACTATTACAGAATGAAAGGGAAAGATGCCTTCTTAAGCCCCCCAAAACACACCAACAAACATTTCGATGGCATGCTAACAAATCCCAGGGCTCATCATTAGAATAAAACTTCCTGTCATAAACAGAGGATTTAGAAATGATTCTGATATCTTTTGTGATGCACCATAGTAATGTAGCATGGTGGTTAAGAACATGCATTCTGGAATCACAGACATTCAGGTTTGGAAACTCAGCTCCTCTACTTGCTAAATGTGTGGCCTTTAGCAAGTCGCTTAACTTCCCACAGCCTCAGTTTTCTCCTCTATAAAAGGGACAACACAAGTGCTAACCTCACAGGGTTCCTGAAGTGACCCTGGGTCCCAGTTATCTGTGCACTGGCCCTCGGCCCCAGGCTCCACACAATGCCTCTGCCATGGACAGTATCCTGCACGTGTCTCCTTCCCAGTGAGCCCCGGGGTCGGCTTCCTTGGGACGGAGCACTGGAGGGACACTGCAGGAGGAGGGGCTCCCTGCTGCACAGTGGGTCCGTGGGTGAGGAAACTCTGCCCCAGCCTCATGTCCAGAAGCTTGGCCTGGCCTGGTGGCCTTCCATTCCCTCTTGATAGGAAGATGAGCACCCAGAAGCCTCCTCCCACGCTGCACCCTAATCCCCCCTGCAGGCTCTGCTCTATGAACACCCGCACTGCTCATTGCTAACCACCTGTACTCCCAAGGGCTGCTTTCTGCTTGCCCAGTGACAGCACATCAGCCCTACTCTGTAAAACCAGGAAACGTCCCTGCTATTCAGGGGCTAAACTATACCTTGTACAGCAAACTCTGAGCCTCACAGTCCTTACAAGTTTGTCCTTCCTTTGGTATTCTCCATAAGCTCTGGGGTACCATGTAGAGCATCTTTTTTTGCAGACAGAGTCTTGCTCTGTCACCCCCAGGTAGAGTGCAATGGTGTCATCACAGCTCACAGCAACCTCAAACTCCTGGGCTCAAGTGATCCTCCTGCCTTAGCCTCCCAAGTAGCTGGGACTACATGTGGACCAAAATGCCCGGCAGTAGAGACAGGGGTCTTGCTCTTGCTCAGGCTGGTCTCGAACTCCTGAGTTCCAGCAGTCTGCTTGCGTTGGCCTCCCAGAGTTCTAGGATACAGGCATGCCTGGCCCTTATAGTTGCTCTTTTATCAGAATTTAATAATTTTTATATCAAACTTCTCTTGATTAACTCTCCCTGTGGTTTCTCTCTCCTGACCAGTCAGTACCCAGACTGAAAGGACACGAAAGCACCCCTCTTGGATCTCTGACTGCGGGAGGCGTCTTGATTGGAGGCCCTCCCAGCTGCTGTGCTGATGGAGCCCAGTGTCCATGCCAGCCACACTGCCAAGGCTGCTCTCCGCTGATGATGGAGCATGGCAGGGAAATTAGGGCAGGTTGTTCTTGGTTGGTGTGGGTGCCTTTGATGGGCAACCCATAGACTTTCTTAAGACTGCACTGTAGTCTAAGATTTCTCCCACCCAACTTTCCTTTTCTCCCAGTCCTTTCTGCAGCAGTTAGACCTACATTGTGACCTCTCCCTTCTCCCCTTCCCAGGTCCTCTCAAATCTGTTTCCCCATTAATCTCTTGCAGATCTAATCCCATCTTGGTGTCTGCTTCTTAGAGGACCCAAACAAACACAGCTACTATATTGATAATAATTAATTAATTAATACAGGTAAAGCACATAGCAGGTGCTTGACAATTGTTGGATATGAGGACACTGAGGATGACAATGATGGCCAAGGTGTCATAATCCCTTCCTATCAAGGTATCAATGCTAAGTAACATCTTGGTTTTGTTTGCTAGTGAAGAAGTAATAACTATTGTGCAGCACAAGTCCCCCAGTGGCCTTGGCAACCCAGCTCTTTCCCTTCTTTTCACTTGTCATTCTCAAGGATAGCTGTAGAATGTGCTGGGAAGGCAATATCTGAGATAAGACGGAACAGCCAGGCTCTGCTCCCATCCTGCAGAACAGGACGTCTTGCAATGCTTTTGTCTAGTGAGTCCAGTTGCTTCCTGCCATAACTCAGGGCAGATGGTGATTTTGGGGTCCCTCAGCTATGGTGCAATGTGGGGCATGCACACACCAGACTCCATCCACCCTGGGCAGCTTTCCTGAACCCTGGGGAACTGGCCTGCCATGAATCCTCGGCTTCTCTAATCCCTGGCTGCCTATCTGTAAGTAAGTTGCTTCTCTTGTGTGAACTTTCTGTCCCACCAGACTCACGCAAGTGGACTGATGCTGCTGCATGACGTTGGCAAGGGGTTCAGTATCTTCTCCTGGGATTGACACTGAAGCACTGTGAACCTGCTTCACATATTGATCTTCTGATCACCATCAATCAGGGACACAGGTGTGCTGTTTGATGGCATCCCTGATTGGTGGTATTTCTAAAACTTTTAATTCATCTTCCTTCTCTGCATTTGACAATAAACACAATGCCAGCAAAACATCCCAAGTAGCAATTTGGAATGCTGTGTTTTAGTACCCAAGATCATTAATATTTTATTCTGATAAGTTGAAGAAATATGTAATAATATGGGAAGACATTAGCTTTATATGTTACAGGATATTCTTTTCATCTCAGAGGATTTTTCTAATTTTTGTGTCTCTAATTTAAATCTAGAAGCAGCATAAACTGATATCTGTGTTCCAGTTCACCCTTAGGTGCCTGTGTTCTTGATCTGGCAGCCCTAGGTGCCAAGGAATTCATGTTTCTCTATTATTATGACTAGAAGGAAAAATACATTAATTGTTTACAGTGTTTTTGAAATGGACTAAAAAATCACTTGTCTTAATAGTTGCATTTCAAAGTTAACCCTAATGGAATTTTTCTTTATATCTGGAAACTGTACACTGATCTGAGCATCCTTTTCACATATGATGGGAAAGAGCTTGTGCTATGTTAGAGGAGGAAAAATAGTAGGTAAGAAATCTAAGACAGTTGGTTTCATCCCATTTAATGTGAGTTTGATACATGATGCTGGCTGGTTTATCATTCCCAGGACTCCTCCTCCTGGGATCTGAAATACTCTTCAAAGACCCAGATCACTGACGGATGTGCAGTAGCCCTCCCTGCCCAGCTCTGACATGGTCTGCTGTATTGACCACCACACAATATTCAGCATCCGCCAGCCTGTGTGTGAAGGATGGCAGGTTATGAACAACTGGTACCAATTTTCAGCTATGGAACTGATCACAAAAAATTTTACTGCAAGTGAATAGGAACACTTTTATAAGGTTTGATTCTCCAGGGAACCCAAATGGATGCATATGGGACTTTCCAAATCAATTCAGAGGCAGAGCCAGGAAATGTGGCTAACTAAACATTTCGGCTGATTCAATCACATTGTGATTGGCAATATGTATTCTGCAACCTGGATTCAAATGGAGACAATTTAACCTCAGAGAGGTAACCTGAAGGGGATGTGCTGTTAAGATAATTTATTCTTTCAGTTATATTCTTGTTGCAGCAGAAGAGATAAATTTGGTAATTGGGAATATTTCTAGGCTTTTATGCTTAGCCACATACACCATTAACATAAATGCTGCCTTTCACTCAGGCCCTTTGGAAATAGTAGCTGTGATTAATATGCTCACCCATATGCTTTTTATACCCTTTAAAAGCAAAAGATTTTAAAGTGTATAAAAATTTTTAATTTTTTAAAAATCAAACATGGGTTGAAACTCATTCTGTAATCACACTAACAAATGGCATTTTCAAGGATATAGCAGAAAAACATAGTGCTAAGCAGAAATGGCAGCTAAGAAATTGATTTCTTATGACAAAGAGAAGCTTTTTGCCTCCTCATTTTCAATGGAATAGAAAGAGATCCCTAAAATATGCAATATAATCAGGCGCTTTCTTGTCTTTGGCAGAAAGCCAAAACTATAGCTTTACATTGTCACATGAGATTCTCCCTCCTCTCCACTCCCTTCTTGCCCCTGCCTGGGCCCACTCATGTGAGCTCTTCTTCCTCTGGTAGCAGCATGTCAGGATTTGCCAGGACACCCCCTCCCTGTGGACAGCACAGATCTACAGATGTTTCCAAGTCACTGAAGAAGGAACTGGAGCCCCCTGGAAATTTAAACTGTCCTCTGTCAGCCCAGGGCACAGAGAGCTCAGTGCAGGAGGACGGACTCGGGGGTCACCAAGTGCCTCTTGGAAGCCCACGATGAACTCGTGTTCAAATGTAGTTCACGGGGACAAACCACATTTTAAAATTTGAATTAGCAAAGTCAACCAGTACTATATACTCAGATACATTCTTTTATGATTTCTTTTGTGTTTGGCTAAGCCTTATGTGCTAGTTTGCCCTGAGGGCGACACATTTATACCACGCTCATTTCTAGTAGACAGTCTGTTATAAAAGGTATGTGTTCTTGGAAAGGTGTGTGTTAAAGAAAAACTGAACATGTTTTGCAATTTATATGAATAATACACTACAAACAGGGAATGTGTTTATAAGAGATATTATTTTAGTCATATCCTGCTGTGATTTATTGCTCCATAGAGTGGGAGGACAGGGGCCAGAACCTCACATGAGACCATGAGAAGAGGCAGATGTTGGAAAAACCTACTCAGTTACAGGTGTGCAAATTCCAACTGGTGTGCAAAGGACAGTGTCATCCAAAGTTTGTCAGGAGGCTTGACTGAGCCCCCCTCCCCACCACCCTAGCCCCAGTCTAGATCAGCTCTTGGTACCCCACAGCCCTCATTTTATGACAGTCACTGTATCTATCATTACCACTCCAACATCCATTGTACCTGGCAGATTGTACTCTTCATGAAGGCAGGGCTCTGATTTGCTTGTTGCTGAATTCTCACAACTAACATGTGCCCCCACACAGGAGGTGCTCAATCCATGCTGGGTAACTGACGTTCATACTAGGTGGAGAGACTAGTGGGTAGCGGTCAGCTGGGGAGGCAAGCAGGAGGCCAGAGTAGAGGCAGGTCGTGAGTCCCAGCACGGGGCGTATACAGCCAAAGCAGGCCAGGCCTAGTGGGGACACCTGGAACCTGGGAAGTGGGCAGGAGTCTGGCACTGGGCTGATGGCAGTGTGATGACCCAAGTCAAGGCCAAGTTTACCGGTGGGGTTTAAGGAGGCCTGGCTGTGAGAGAGTACGGAACACAGAGGCCGAGGTCCAAGCTCGGCTTGATGCTCTGCCTGTAATGAAAAAATGTACCTGCGTAGATGTCGCCACACCAGTTACCAACTGGCAGCGAGATGCTGACCTAGTGACCCTATTCCAGCCCCCACTCCTGCCTCCGTCCCTGAGTGACCATGAGTGGGTCAGTTAGTCACTCTTAGTCTCAAGTTGCTCATTGAAAATGGTTATATTAATAGTAAAGCCCTCTTGCCAACTAAACAGTAGCTTATTGTCTGTTATCAAGATTAGGTAAAAATTAAAAAGGAAACTTACATGATAGGAAAATACTTTAGGATATTAAGCATGACTGACTCAGCATTCTTTTGCAGCCACACATGGGTCGGAGACCAATCCTTACAGGATCCGCCCTGCAGCTGTGGCCACTGGGTGCCTGGGTGCTCAGGACACTTTCCCTCTCTCCCAGGCATCATGTTAGCCCCGTGGGCTTATGGGCCCCAGAGAAGGGACATGTGAGAGATTCAATGTCTTGGTACCTTGATAAAGGGAGTCTTCGTGCTTTTTAGAGGAAGAAAGGATCTGATATCTCTCACAACCAGAGCTGTGGGGTAAAATGCCCACCTGCCAGGAATGTGAACCCCACATGCTCATGGTTGAGAGGACTTTGTCTAGTCTGTGGCTATAGCCTTGTCACCAGAAGAAAGCCTGGGCCCCGGCGTGTCTTTGGTAGGTAATGTTCAAACGAATGAAGGACAAACGAATGAAGGACACCACGTGCATGGAGAGCTCCCTAAGTGCCAGGCAGTGCTGAAAGTGCTTTGCCCATAGTAGCTGATGGGACCTCACCGAAGTCCTCCCTGGTAGGTGATATCACCCCTCTGCGTGGAGGAGAGACTGCTCCATCTGAGGGAGGAGCACAGAGACCCAACTAACACCCCCAAGATGCCATCAGCCTGCCCAAGCCCTGGGGTTGAGCTGAGTGGTCAGGATCCAGAGCGGGGGCTGTCAGCCACCCCATGTATGGGAAGGGAAGACTCCCCCTACCCCGGGGTCAGGATTTATTTGCTCATTCATGTGTCCACTCATTCCACAAACACTGATGCATCTCTGCTACATGCCAGGCTCTATGGCAAGCCCTGGTGACAGACTTAGAAGAACAGGGCTGGCTCACAGTTTCATGGAACACCAACACGCTCTGTGCAACCCAGCCCTGGACGGCACCTTGCACTCTGCTCGGCCATCCCCGCTCTTTCCTCTGCAGGATCTTGCTCATTTATGCTCCCATTTTGGTTCTATCTGTTGTCAATGCCAGTTATTTCACTGAAGGCTTCATGTCCTTTAGCTGCTCACACACATCCCCTTTAATTCTCCCCTTGCTTTCCAATTTGTGCCCAGTTATCAGAGGAAAATCTCTTTGCAACACCCTTATCTATACCTGACAGATGTAAGGAGATCAGTAATGATAGATTTCTGCCAAGGGACAGAAAATTCATGTAAAATTATGGGGACAAAACTTCAAAGTCCCTGAAATTGACTAAATAGGTCATATTTTCTTAATACTATTTTATTATCTTTAATTAATTTCTTCCTATTTCAAGAACCAGCCTTTAAGAGAAATATCAATTATTTCAAATACAAATTTAATTTTTTCTATGTTGTCCTATTTTTGTTTCATTTACAATATGCAGTATTTTGGTGACTGTATGACTGGTCAAGGGTTTTAGGGCACCCCTGAGCCCCCAAGTGTCATTTATTACATTAGTTGAATGGAAAAAAGTGTTTTAAATTTGAAATACATGCCAGTAGCTAGCAGGAATTTTAACTCATTATAGAATAAATTGTGAAGTTTATTTGGAAAGTCATGGTTATAAATCTACAAAATGCTGGCACTTTCATGCTGTTTTAAAACCGATCTTTCTTTTATGTATTAATTCTTCCGTTTTCACATTCCATGGCTCCCCTCAGGCTCCCCATCCTAACAGCTGGGGCAACAGTGGGCTCTGGGACACATAATATTCTAGAATAGGTTTCTTTTTTTTATTTCAAAATGCAGTCTGCCAAAGAATGTCCCTAATGCCTTCCAAAAAGAAACAGCTGGCTGTGGGATGGACTTTCTGCACTGATCCTAACCTGTACCCAACAAACCCAGAATACACAATTTTCTAGCTTTTTTGTGTTTCCCTTTTCCAAATAGATTATTTTTAGAAGAACTATATAGATTTTTGTTTATTCAAAAACTGAAAGCATAAGAGTAATGTTCCAAATCTCGTAAGGCCCATCATAAAAAATATTTTTTATTTAACAAACAATTTAAGACAGGAGAGACACTGAAACAATAAGAGCTTATCTTCTGGAATTTTCATCATTCCTTCCTTCCAGATGGATCCCAAAATATTTGCCAGGAATGATGCTTTATTTATGGCTTAGGATAGAAATACATAGAGAACCACAACAACTTTCTCCACTGAAACTATTTTCTGCAATTACTGAAGGAAATAACAGAAACGCTAGGAAAACACATATTCATCAAAATAGCAGATTTTTTTCTTTGTGAGCTGTAATTAGTTCCTGTGCCAATTTCCATTCTCTGAATTGCATGCTAGATGATAGGCAGTTTTGTGTGTGTGTGTGTGTGTGTGTGTGTGTGTTTTGGTGATAGAAAAATGAATATATTAGCTCGTAAGCACATGCTGACCAGATTGCAAATTACTTTCTCTGGAATGTGTCCATAAATAAACAGTCTTTCTGAAAAAGAAGTCCATTTTTTCAGAAACACTTACTTAGAAACATTAGCTTCCACTTTCACATACCTTTATTTTATTTTTGGTATATGTTAGCTCGTATAATGTCATGAAGGAGAATAATTGGACCTTGGACCTTCTCTCAATACAATCCACATGCATTGAGTGGTAACTGCAGCCATTTGGGGTAAATTAAGAATTATTTCATTGCACTGCCCCTTTTTCATTCTCATGCCAGTGAAGTAGAGTTCATAATTAATATGGAAGTTTTGGTTCCATTTTAAAATAAAAGTATTGAGCACTTACTATATTGTAGACAAGATACTAGGAGATCAAAAAATGAATTAGACAAATTCCTGCCTCCAACACACCATAACATTTCTGCTCCCTAGTTTAGAAATTTCCTGTGACCAGTGAGAGTGCTCCAGACCTGGCCGAGGGTGATGTGGCGACTGGCCACCTTCAGCACACTGACGCTTTGTGGGAATGTGCTGCTAGATTCTCTGATTTTTTTAAAAAGAAATATAAAAAAGGCAGGATTTTTATGTACAGCTATTTATTTTTGAATATTGACAATGAATTCAAAATTTTTAAAACCCCATGCAGGATGGACAATTCATATCTAGTTTTGAGACTGGGATACATCTATTTTTTAAATTTAATTTTAAAAAATAGTTAATAAGTGTGCATGGTTCAAAGGCCAAAGGGAACGAAAGTTTACATAATGAAATAGAGGACCTCAGTTCCCAGCCCTGTGTGGAGGCAAGTCCCTGTCACCAGCTTCTTCCAGATGTTTCAGATGTTGCAGAGGCCTTAGTGCATACACAAGCATACGTGCATACGCCCTTTCTGTGCACACAAACACGATGCTGTATTCAGTCTTTACTTTTTTTCACTTAAAAACCCTGCACGTTATGGCACTCACTCTGAGTCAGGGTCTGCAGAACTGCTGTCTGCAGAGCGCGCATCA
Source organism: Mirza zaza (assembly GCA_008750895.1). Taxonomy (NCBI): domain Eukaryota; kingdom Metazoa; phylum Chordata; class Mammalia; order Primates; family Cheirogaleidae; genus Mirza; species Mirza zaza. Next base: position 40,647 of record VSMD01121835.1, read on the forward strand.
CACAGAGGCACCACGGAGCCCTCCTACCAGGCCCTGTCGATGGCTGCCTGCCACATCGCCTGTCCTCTCCATTGCAAACCATGCTTCAGAGGCTATTTTCCATATTATTTTATACATGAATGAGTATATCTGCAGGCTAAATCCCTAAACTCCTTCCTGGAGTGATTCTCCACCTGCCTGTACGTTGAAATCACACAAGCATCTTAAAAATACTGACAACTGGGTCCCACCTCAAAGATTCAGATTATTGCCTGGGCATTGGGAATTTTAAGGCCCTCGGGGGATGCTAAGGGTTGAGAATCCCTGCCTTCCAGAACCCAGACACACCCAGGCCACGCCTGCCCCGGAAGGATGCTGCGGCATTGGACTTTTGTCCACATGAGAAGTGAGAATCTGTGTGCCATGGTAATTATAAATTACATTTCTCTTATTATAAGTGAAGTTGAACATATAATTATATGTTTAAGGTCATTCATATTTGATTTTTTTGTGAAATGTCTGTCCCTTTTTTTTGCCCATTATACTGTTGGTCTTTCTCTAAGTTAAAGAAATTAAACCTTTGTGAAAGGAGGTTTTGTTTGTTAGTTTTTATCCGCTTGTCATTGTCTTGACCTCCTTGTGGCATTTTTCTCTATAAGGAATAGTTTTATGTCATCTAATTTACAAAAAGTTTTGGTTTGAGCTTTGCACTGTATTGAGAGAAATCCTCCTCATTCTGAGATTTTTTTTTTTTAATTTATGACTTCTTCCAGAATTTTAATGGTTTTATTTTTGACTTTTAAACTTTTATTCATCTTGAATTCTGGCATTTAATATTTTGGCATAAGTTTTGTGGCATAGATCCAACTATGTAATGTATATGTAATAATATTATTTTTTCCAGATGTCCAAAACCATAAACTGAATAATTAATCCCCCATTAATTTGAAATGCCACTTTTATCATATACTAAATTGCCATAAGGATTTGAATCTAATTCTAGACTTTGTATTCTATTCCTTTAATCAGTGTACTCATGCACCAGTTCCAAACTATTTTTTTATTGCATTATAGATTGTTGACAAAGATTTGTAATATGTTATAACAAATGATCCCTTATTACTCTAACTTTTCAGACACGTTCTGGTTGTCTTGCCTGATATTTAACTTTAGAACAAGCTTTTCTAGTTCCATAGTAATCCTGTTGGGTTTTTATGGGGGATTATGCTGAATTCATTTAATTAGAGCTGAGCACACAGTCCCTTCACGATGCACCTCTTACTGACATCTACCCTCCCTTCTGCTTTCTCCTTCATCCTGAAAATTCCAGCCCTGATAGCATACTGGAAGTTCCACAAACAAATCATGTTTCCTCTACACCATTCACTCAGCTGGAAGACTCACAGGCAGGATCACCATGCTGCCCTGCCCCCGCCACACTAGCCAGGCTCCCTGCTGCTCTCTCTCATCCTCTGCCTCTCAGATCACACGCGGTACCTCTCGGAAGACTGGGCAGTTCCCCAAGGCCCACCTAACGCATTGCATTGCAGTTGTCTGTTTACTGGTGTCAGAGAGGAAGTTCAAAATGTACATGCTAAGACTCAGATGTGCAAAAAAATAAAGTTAAAGTTTTTCTCCGACTGACCTCATCTTACTTTAAATTTGCATATCAACTATGAATGGACAGAACAAAAACCCCTTGAACTTGTTAACTCATGTGTCACTTTTAATTTTTAAAACTCCTGAGAATATTTAGTCCATTAAAAGCTTCAACTTTCTTTGGAGCTGTCTCTGGTCTCTCAAGATTCTTCCCTTCATGATCCTTTCCTCCCCTTGATGGCATGTGAACTTAGGAGGGCTTTACAGTCACAGCAGAAGGGCTTTCATCACTGAATGCTGCTTCTACTGGGCACCCTCTGGTGTCCACTGAGATGGGGCTGGTCCCTTCTGCTTGATTTGAGCCTTATGCTAGGGCCCAGTGCTGGCATGGTGCCACAGTGCCTGGGCTGTCAGATCTCTGTAGCTTTCTCGTCCCAACCCCAGGCCTCTTCCTGTGACTTTTGCAGTTTCTCTCTGGGGAGGGTTGAGTGGATCCTGGATTGTCTTTTGTGCTCCCTGCAACGTTGGTGCCTCTGTGAGCCTGCACTCAGGTACCTCTACAAGCCATCACTCACTTTTCCTCTTTGCTCTGTGGCGTCATGCTGGGACATTGACAGTCTTTCAAAGCTAAGTGCAGAGGATGCAATTCCAGCCCTTGCTGTTCTTGGACTCCCACTAAATGTCCAGGCTCCCTCACTCTGTGGCCTTGGTCAAGTTACTTAACGTTCTATGCCTCAACTTCCTCAGCTGTAAAACAGTGATGGAAATAGTACCAAAAATCGTCCTGTGATTCTAAAGATTACATGTAAGCACTCAACAAATATTTTCTATTTTATCCATATTATTATTCTACTCTGCCTCCGCCTTGAGGTGCAAGCAGAAATCAGAGAGGCTTCACTGCCCAAGCATTTAATAATTGATTTGGCGTCATTACTGATTTCTTTCAACAAGTGAACAAGATAGGGTTTTTTTTTACCTCCTTTCTTCTATTGCATTTGGATTAAAAAAGTGATTTTTAAAAAAATATTCCTAATAGAAGCTTTTCATCTGGGTACACAATTATTTAAAAAGCAAACTTAAGTGGAGACTTCCAGTGAAGGGTATGATAGACTAAGATCCTTCTGAATGATTTCCTTCTGCCGCAATTGTGAGACTGAACCTAATAAAACCTACCACCTGTTAGTACTAGGCAGTCAAGAGAAGGCAAAAGGCTCTGAGACACAGTGCATGCTTGCTTTAAGGAGAAGAGACATGGATTCAGACAAGTAAGTTTCTGACTCTGCTGCTTTTAGTCTGGGGCTAAGTGTAGTCTGCAAGGCTCAGATGGTAGTGGCAGTGGTCCATAAGAAAAACTCAGTTTTTTCTGGTCTGAGAAACTGACCAGAGTGAAGCCAGGAAACTGTGAATATTGGAGAGGGTGGGGTCATGCTAGAAAGGAAAAAGGCAGAGAAGGGATCCTCAATTTCTGCTCATATCATATCTCTCACTGACCCCAGAAACATGCATGCATGGAAGAGACTCAAGGCAGCTCCACTAAGGACCTAAACTGAAACTGAACTGCTGTCCAACTTGCAGTTCAAAACCAGCCAAGAAAATTACCTGTTAAAGTGAGAAAACAACACTATCAGAGAAAAATAACAGTATACGGGCTCTATTAACATCGGTAATGACTAGCACACAATCCAAACTTATCCAAAAAGATCCAAGAAAATGGAACACATGCTCAAGAGAAACAAAAATGAGTTGTGTCCGAACTAGAGATGAACCAGATGCTGGAACTGAGAGAAAAGGATATTAAAGCAGCTATTATAACAATAGTCAATGAAATAAAACAGAACGTGTTTTCTGTGAATGAAAATTTCAGCAGAGAAATTAGATATATCAGCAGAGAGATAAAAACAATAAAAAAAAGCAAGTAGAAGTTATAGAACTGAAAATTACAATTATTATAAAAATTCACTGGAAGAACTTAACAGGTCAATAGTCAAAACAGAGGAAAGAGTGAGTGAACTCAAAGATAGAGCAATAGAAATTATCCAAAGTGAAAAACAGAGGTTTTGAAAAATTAACAGTGTCCTATTAGACTCAATAAAATAGCCAAACATACGTATAATAGGAATATCAGAAAGAGAGGAGAGAAAGAATGGGGAAGAAAAAAAATTTGAAGAAACAATAGCTGAACATTTCACAAATTTGATGACAGAGGGATGTTGGATACAAGGTGCTTCAGAAACATGGATCATGGCAGAGGGGCAAGATGGCCAACTAGAGACATGGCTTGCCAGCCATCCCAGAGGAAAGACAGGGGTTCAGATAGAGGAGAGGGGAGAGGAGATGCAGCGTGGGTGTGGATCATAGCGAGTGGTGCCTGGGACCTCATGGAGGAAAATTACAAAACAGAGAAGGAAGAAGATAAAGGAAAAAAGATATTGGGGAGGATCAAGCCCAGAGAGGCTAGGAGCACAGTGAAGGGTGAAGGGGGATTCCTCTCTCTCCTGTGAACCTTTGGTGACCAGCAGGCTACCAGGTTTCTTGGACGCTTTTCCACCCCCATGAGCCCAGGCATGGTGGCAAACATGGCATAATGGGGAGAACTTACATGATCCCAGACCTTGGACATTCCATGTGAGGTCCCCTCCAAGGACAGTGACCTGAGAGGCTAGAGAGCTGGCTTTCTCCCACTCAGATGCGTTTCCTCCCCTGCTCCTTCCCTGCCCACCGCAACTGGGAAAGCAGTTTGAGCTGCTGATTCGATGCGTGGCCGCCTCTCCCCAGTGGGCATGTGCCATAGGCTGAAGGTTTCACAGAGAGTGGGACCCACACCTTTCCCCTTGGGGACCTGCCGTGCCCAATCTGGGAGCTCCCTGCCCACTGGCGCTTTGCACAATGGTACATCGGAGGGTCAGACAAGCAGGCAGGACCCCAGGCCACCTGGACTCAAGTGGTTTGCTAGAGGACACAGGAGGGAAGTCTCAGAGCTGAACTCATGTGGTGAGGGAGCCCATATGGACATAAGTTACAGGAGAATACTGTGGGGTTCCAAGATGTGGGGATCTGGAGAGCACTCAGCCCTCCCCACAGGAAAGCTGTACTACTGGGAAGATCCCAGCCCTGCCCCACAGCAACCAAGTGTTTAGGCCCTACCCCCCAGCCCTGCTGGTCTGGAGAGCCTGCCCTGACTTTCCTCCCAACAGTTCTCCCTAGCGGCTGGGAAAGCAAACTCTCCAGGCTCATTCAACCTAACCATGCTCTGCCTTACCCCTCCACCCCACTTCTGCTGTGGTGGACATCAAGCAACCCTCTGGGAGCTACAGGGCCCATTCCAAAGCCTGCGGCATTCAAGTGCTCCACCCGAGGGACTAGAGCTTACCACAGGCATGAAAGAACATCTCTGTAATTAACTCTTTCATGCAAACATCAACCATTGACAGGGAGAATAGCACTATAGTTCATCACAGTGTCTACAAACTGAATCAGACAGGGCGTGGCTGATTCTTACTAACAAGTATGATACACCTGGAAAAGGTGAAGGCAGCAGAATAGAGGCACCCTAGGGGGACACTTTATTAGGAGACAAACAAAAGTTACATGCAGCTTGACCTGCGAGGGGTCTCCCTCCTCCACTGTAGACCTCTGGTCTGATCAGAGAGCTGCTTAGGGTCTGTGTAGGGACAGTCCACTGGAGAGCAGGTGCAGCAGAGATCTGGTGACTGCTAAACCAAGGCTTCTGCATTTGATGACATTCTGATCACTGGTGTGCAGAGCCAGGTCCGCTCAGGACATAGACATCCAGCAGTAATGTTGGCATCACTGCTGCTAGGCTGGGGGGAACAGACACTCTTCTATATTGAGCCCTGTGACTGGGATTTGAGCACGCCTCCTCCCTGGAGTGGAAGCTGAACAGAGGGGGAGACACCACAGGCACTATTTCAGAAGTCTTCGGTGACTGCTTCAGTGGATCCTAGGTGTTGGGGGAGAACCTTAGCTGAACAATAGCTCTGGCCTGCCTATGTGGAACCTGGGACACTAAGAAAAACCTCTGTCTGTGTGACTGGGCATCATGAGTGCCCATGGTGGTGGAAAAGGCCCACATATGGGCAGCTCTTCCTCCCAAATCCCCAGAGCCAGCTCTGAAGCTCTCACTGTGCCCAAGTCTGAGGCTCTTCCCCTGTAGCTCCAGGAGCTCTGCTGGGCCCACGACTCCACCCCCGAGACTCCAGAGTTGTGCTTGGACTCCAATGCCTGGACTCCAAGACCCCACAACTAGGTCTCTACCACTACTGCTGGGCTGGCAGAACCTACCTGGGGTCCAACACTTCACTCAGGATGCCCCAGCCCTGAATAGTCATCACTTCTGGACTTGGTCCAAGAGAACCCCCAGTAAAGGAGAAATAGGTGCCATGCATGCCTATTAACCCAAAGCCAAGAGAAGAGAAACCAGATGAGAAGAAATCAGAAAAAGAACCCTGGCAACATGAAAAAACAAAATAGTCCAACACCCCCAAGAGAACACAGTGGAGCTATAGTAGTGGACTATACCCACAAGGAAATTGCCGGAATGATAGAAATGGAATTCAGAATATGGATGGCAAATAAGATGATTGGCATTGAAGAGAAAGTTGAAAACAAACAAAAAGAAGTGAAAAAAATTTCAGGAAATCAATGACAGTAATGAAAAAGTTGCTAGAGAGCTAGACAACATAAGAAAGAATATAATAAAATTTAAAGAAATGAAAGTCATTCAGGGAATTTCAAAATGCAGTTGAAAGCTTTAACAACAGGCTAAATCAAGGAAAAGAAAGAATCTCAGAGCTTGCAGACAAGGCTCTTGAGATAACCCAGCCATAGAAAGTGGCAGGGAAGAGTATAAAAAAGTCTGAGCAATCACTGAGAAAGATATGAGACTATGGGAAGTGTACTAACATTGAAATTATAGGTATCCCTGAGGTGAAGAAGAAAGAGCTAAAATCATGGAAAACATATTTGAGGAAATTACTGAAAAAAACTTTCCAGACAATGCCAGAAATTCAGACATACAGATACAAGATGGACATTGAACACCGAGAAGATTCATAGCAAATAGATCATTTCCAATACTCATAGTAATCAACCTGGCCAAAGTCAAAATGAAGGAGAAAATTCTGCAAGCAGCAAGACAAAAGTATCACATAATGAACAAAGGAAAACCCATCAGTCTAACCGCAGACTTCTCAGCAGAAACCTTACAAGCTGGAAAGGATTGGGGCCCCATTTTCAATTGACTTAAACTGAACAACTGCCAGTCTAGAATTTTGTATCTTGCAGAACTAAGTCTCATAATAGATGGAGAAATTAAGTCCTTTCTAGACAAGCAAACACAGGAAATTTGTCATGACCAGACCTGCTCTGTATGAAATACTCAGAATAGCACTATACATAAATGAGCACAATAGATCCACCAGTGTAAATTCACCTATAAATACCCAAGATTCACAACTCCTATAAAACAATGGAACAAGAGGTAAAACAAAGCAATAAGGGACTATCCAACAGGATGAACAGACCAACATGCCACATATCCATGCTATCAATCAATGTTAATGGACTGAATGCTTCTCTCAAAAGACATAGGCTGGCTCTATGGATGAAAAACAAAACCCAACTATCTCCCGTCTCCAGGAAACACATGTAAACCACAAGGACACACACAGACTCATTGTGAAAGGATGGAAAAAAATATATTTCACACAAATGGAAATCGAAAGAGAACAGGAATAGCTATTCTCACATCAGATAAAATTGACTTTAAGCCAACAAAAGTAAAGAAAAAGAAAGGCACCATATAATGGTAAAGGGAACTATCCAACAAGAAGACATAACAATCCTAAACACCTATGCACCCAACATAGGAGCTCCTAGATACATAAAGTAAATCTTACTAGAGCTAAGCAAATAAATAAATATTAATAGTACCATTGTAATTGCTGGGGACATCAACACCCCACTGTTGGAGCTTAATCATTTAAGCAGAAAATAAATAAAGAACTAATGTACTTAAACCAAACTCTAAATTAAATGGACCTACCAGACATTTACATAACATTCTACCCCAAAACTAGAGACTACACATTCTTCTCAGGAGCACATGGGACATTCTCCAAGTTTGATCATATCTTAGGCCACCAAAAAAGGTCTCAAAAAATTCAGAAAAATCAAAATTATACCGTGTATCTTCTCAGAATACAGTAAAATAAAACTGGAAATCAATCACAAGAGAAACACTCAAACCTACACAAAGTCATGGAAATTAAACAACCTGATGCTGATACCAATTATTGGGTCAAGAATGAAATTAAAATGGAAAGCAAAAAATTCTTTGAGCTAAACAGAAAAGGGGACACAAGCTATCAAAATCTTTGGGACACAGCACAAACATACCTCAGGGGAAAATTCATAGCCTTAACTGCCTACATCAAAAGAAAGAAAGATCACAAACTGATAACCTAATGTCACACCTCAAAAATCTAGAAAAGGAAGAACAAACCAAACCCAAAGCTAGCAGAGGAAATGAAATTACAAAGGTCAGAGCAGAACTAAATGAATTGGAGAATAACAACAATAATAACAACAAAAATACAAGGGATTAACAAAACAAAAAGTTGGTTCCTTGAAAAGGTAAACAAAATTGACAGGCCTTTTGCTAGATTAACCAGGAACAAAAGAAAAAGGACCCAAATAAGCCTAATCAGAAATGAAAAAGGTGAGATTACAACTGATATCACTGAAATACAAAACACCATCCATTAATACCATGTAAATCTCTATGTGCATTAACTAGAGAACATAGAAGAAATGGACAAGTTCCTGGAAACACACAACCTCCCAAGTCTCGACTGGGAAGAAATGGAATTCCTGAATAGACCAATTTGATGGTGAGTACATGTGGTGCTTGTTTCTCGATTCTTGGAATACTTTGCTTAGTAGAATGGGCTCCAACTCTATCCAGGATAATACAAGAGGTGGTAGATCACCATTGCTTTTTGTGGCTGAGTAGAACTCCATGGTACACATATACCACATTTTATTAATCCACTCGTATATTGATGGGTACTTGGGTTGTTTCCACATCTTTGCAATTGTGAACTGTGCTGCTATAAACATTCTAGTGCAGATATATTTTTTATAGAATGGCTTTTTTTCCTTTGGGTAGATACTCAGTAATGGGATTGCTGAATCAAATGGTAGTTCTACTTGTAGCTCTTTGAGGTATCTCCATATTGCTTTCCATAGAGGTTGTATTAGTTTGCAGTCCCACCAGCAGTGTATGAGTTCTCCTATCTCTATGCATCCTGCCAACATTTATTGTTTTGGGACTTTTTGATAAAGCCCATTCTCACTGGAGTTAAGTGATATCTCATTGTAGTTTTGATTTGCATTTCCCTGATGATTAGAGATGTTGAGCAATTTTTCATATGTTCATTGTCCATTAGTCTGTCTTCTTTTGTCTCAAAAAAAGACAGATTGAGAACAAACAAAAGTCAAATTGAGAACCAAATCAAAGACTCAATATCCTTCACAATAGCAACAAAGAAAATAAAATATCTAGGGATATATTTAACTAAGGAGGTGAAATACCTCTACAGGGAGAACTATGAAACACTGAGGAAGGAAATAGCAGAGGAAGTAAACAGGTGAAAAACCATACCATGCTCATGGATCAGCAGAATCAACATTGTTAAAACGTCTATACTACCCAAAGTGATCTACGGATTCAATACAATCCCTATTAAAATACCACAATTATTTTTCCCAGATTAGAAAAAATAACTCGAGGCCCCGCCCAGAAGATGGCGGATGAGAAACACCGCCAGACGGAGTGTCTCTGAAGAAAAGACAGATTCTAGAAGAAATTAGAAGAAAGAAGCAAGAAGACAAGCCTACATCAGATGAGGGTCGGCAGGAGGAGTACCTGAGACCATGGGAGACTCCACAGGAGGAGGTCACGGAGGAGAACTGGAGGCTGGGACCCCCGGAGCAGCCCGGAGACCAGCGGGAAGGGTAGGTGGATCTGCCGTTTCCCCTCCCCTGCATCCCGGACTGCTGGTGGGCTCCCCAGCAAGCGGAGGGACCTGCGGACACCAGCCCAGTGACAACCGCCGCCAGTGAGCAGTAAGCCAGTAGCGGACGCGGCGCCAGGCTCCCAACTCCCTCGGGCACCTCCGTGTGCACAGACCCGAGCCGCGCGGCAGACGCCATATTGCCTCCTCCTCCCCTCCCCCAACCCTACCCGCAGCTACCCAGAGAGACAGAGAGACAATATAGCCACCAGCCGGAGGCACCTACAGGGAACGGGACCTTACCTTTTGGGGCCCTACAGCTGACTAAGGGGAACTCAGACTGTGAGCTCTCTGCCCCCCAGCCCTCCCAGGTGCTGCTGGCACGGTGATCCCAAGAGAACGGGGCAGAGCCTGAGGTTGAGAGACATAGACCTAGCTTGGGCTCCCTGTGGGTGAATTGGGACAGCCACTCATCTCCCTGGTGGGGACAAAGTTTGAACTCTGGGACCCAGAGGTCAGACCTGCAGACCACATCCCGTGCACCGAGGCCTCGCATTGCCCAGGGCACAGAAGGGATATACCTGAACAGCCTGCTGAGGTGTGTGTGCCTTCAGGGGCAGATCAGCGTCCTAGAGGGCAACCCTCCCCCCAAAGGGAGGCCGTGTGCCCAGCCCAGGTGGCGTTCCTGCGCAGGGAACCTCCCTGCTGGCATCACAGCCAGGGGAGGCCTGGTGGCGTGTGGTCTGGCCTGCTAACAGAGGCCCAGGAGTAACCGCGGAGTTGGGGACGGTGGAAAGAGGCCAGGCCCCACTCCAGACTGCGGGTCTCGGACAGCCCCACCCCACACGCAGACTCTGACTGAGCGGGGCCATTCCAGCCCCTCCCTGTCAGCTTTGCCTGGAAGCAGAGAACAGAACTTTGACCCCTGCTGACGACATTGGGGGTGCCTGAGGGCAGGCTTACCCAACTCAGCTCCGCCCAGACTCTCTCCTAGACCAGCGCTCACGGAGGGGGAGAAAAGGACACACCTGGAAGTCCCAGGGCCTCATCCACCACCTGAGGCACTAGAGTTCTCTCTTCAGGAACAAGAGCTGATAACAGGACACAAAAATAACAGCATAGCCTCTTCCTCCAAGCAAGCGCCACCTACTGACAGGGAGAGCATCCTGCACACCCTTTTCACGACACCTACTGATTCATTATAGAGGGAGTGGTCGAATCTCACCCACAGACACTACCTACCGGCTCAGAAATTAAACAAGGCGTGTGAATACCCAAACAAAAACCTAAAGAAAAGAAACAACAACTGATCGACATGGGAAGAAATCAGCGAAGGAACTCAGGAAATATGAAGAACCAATCGGAAAACACCCCCCCAAAGAGGAGCCCCAGCCCCCTAGAAACGGACACCAACCAAAATCAGGCAACCAAAATGACAGAAGAGGAATTTCTTATGTGGATCATAAGAACACTCACTGACCTGAAAGAACAACTCAATAACCAGCACAAAGAAACGACAAAAAGCCTCCAGGATCTAGAAAAACAGTTCACTAAAGAAATAGACACAATGAAGAAAAGTTTAACCGAACTCTTGGAAATGAAGAATCAAGTCAGGAAACTCCAGAATACAGTGGAAAGTCTCAAGAACAGGGTAGACCAAGCAGAAGAAAGAATCTCAGAGATTGAAGACAACACCCTCCAATTAAATAAATTGGTCACAGAAATAGAGCAGAGAAACAAGAGAAAAGAGCAAAGCCTACAAGAGCTGTGGGATTATGTGAAGAAACCTAATGTGAGGGTCATAGGGTTACCAGAAGGGGAAGAAGACAACACTCACGGGTTGGACAAGCTATTTGAAGATATAATAGAGGAAAATTTCCCAGGCCTTGCTAATAATATCAATATACAAGCTCCAGAAGCTCAGAGGACCCCTGGAAGATTCAATGCAAATGGGAAGACGTCACGACATGCAGTCATCAGACTGACCAAAATATCAACTACAGAGGCCCTTCTAAGAGCTGTAAGACGAAAGAAGCAAGTAACTTACAAGGGAAAGCCAATTCGAATAACATCAGACTTCTCTAATGACTTTACAAGCAAGGAGAGACTGGGGCCCCATTCTCACTCTTCTGAAACAAAACAATGCCCAGCCTAGAATCTTATTCCCTGCAAAACTAAGCTTCGTATATGAAGGAGAAATAAAGACATTCTCAGACAAGCAAAGGCTCAGAGAATTCACCAAGACAAGACCAGCCCTACAAGAAGTACTCAAAACAGCATTATGCACGGAACACGATTATAATAACCCACAAATATAAAAACAACCAAAACCCAAAGATTAAAGGCCAGATACTACAATGGCTCAAGACAGAAATCACAGCAACAACATCCAACCCAACAGAATGAACAGTAATCTACCTCACCTATCAGTTCTCTCAATAAATGTGAATGGCTTAAACTCTCCACTCAAGAGACATAGGCTGGCTGAATGGATAAGATAATACAGGCCAAGTATATGCTGTCTTCAGAAAACACATCTAACCTGCAAGGATGCATATAGACTAAAAATAAAAGGGTGGAGATCAGTATTCCAAGCAAGTGGAAGCCAAAAGAAGGCTGGCATGGCAATTCTAATTTCGGACAATTTAGTTTTTAAACCAACAAAAGTAGTGAAAGACAAAGAGGGTCATTATATAATGGTGAAGGGCACAGTTCAACAAGAAGAGATAACAATTTTAAATATATATGCACCCAACTTAGGTGCACTCAGATTCATAAAGCAAACCTTACTGGAGCTAAGCAAATGGATTAATAGCAACTCCATAATCACCGGAGATTTCAACACCCC
>VSMD01121836.1:0-35713 GCA_008750895.1 Mirza zaza
ATCAAAGCAGTAATAAAAAATCTTCCAGGCCAGGCACAGTGGCTCACGCCTGTAATCCTAGCTCTCTGGGAGGCCGAGGTGGGCGGATCATTTGAGCTCAGGAGTTCGAGACCAGCCTGAGCAAGAGCGAGACCCCATCTCTACTATAAATGGAAAGAAATTAATTGGCCGACTAATATATATAGAAAAAAAAATTAGCCGGGCATGGTGGCACATGCCTGTAGTCCCAGCTACTTGGGAGGCTGAGGCAGCAGGATTGCTTGAGCCCAGGAGTTTGAGGTTGCTGTGAGCTAGGCTGACGCCACGGCACTCACTCTAGCCTGGGCAATAAAGTGAGACTCTGTCTCAAAAAAAAAAAAAAAAAAAAAAATCTTCCAACAAAAAAATCCCCGGACCAGATGGATTCACAGCCAAATTCTACCAGACTTATAAAGAAGAGCTGGTACTCATACTACAGAAATTATTCCATAACATAGAGGAGGGAATTCTCCCCAACTCATTCTATGAAGCCAGTATCACCTTTACACCAAAGACAGGAAAGGACACAATAGAAAAAGAAAACTATAGAATAATATCCCTTATGAATATATATGGAAAAATCCTAAATAAAATACTAGCAAACCAAATTCAACAGCACATCAAAAAAATAATCCACCATGACCAAGTAGGCTTCATCCCAGTGATGCAAGCCTGCAAACATATATAAATCAATAAATGTGATTCACCACATAAACAGAAGCAAAAACAGACTATAAGATCATCTCAATAGATGCAGAAGCATTCAACAAAATTCAGCACAATTTCATGAAAACAAAACCCCTCAACAAACTAGGAATAGAAAGAACATTCTCAAAATTATAAAAGTCATATAGAACAAACCCATAACCAACATCATGCTGAATGGGGAAAAGTTGAAAGCATTTCACCTAAGAACTGGAACAAGACAAGGGTGCCCAATGTCTCCACTTCTATTCAACATAGTTCTGGAAGTCCTAGTGAGAGCAATTAGGAAGAAAGAAAAAGAAAAGAAAAGAAAAAAAAAAGAAATAAAGCATACCCAAATCAGGAAAGAAGAGGTCAAACTATCGATTTTTGCTGACAACATGAACTTGTATCTAGAAAATTCCAATATATTTACTTTTTAAAAATCCATGTATAGGTAGACTTGCACAGTTCAAATACATGTGGTTCATGGGTCAATTGTATATCTTTCTTGTTTTCTCTCCTCCAGACTAGATTCTGTTTCTTCAGTCATTTTTTTATGTGAATGGTTTCTAGTCCCCTTACAATCCGGGTTGTGTTCAAATTTGTTAGGATCATTATCAAAGGATAAAGTGGCATATAGAATTGGTTATATTACAGCTGGAATCTAATTACTAATATCTAATATTTTTGAGTGCTAATATGTGTCAGATATAGTATTAAGCACCGCATATTATTTCATTTACTCATCTAGCATTTCTGTGAGATAGCAGATATTTGTGATGAATTTTACACATGAAGAAACTGAAGTACAGTGGAAAAGTGAATTACCTAAGTTCACACAGCTGCTAAATGCTAGAACTGGAATCTGAACCTAAGTTTGGCTCCACAGCCCATGCTCTACATCATCAATCTACACATTGTATCTCATAACCTTTACTTAAGTAAATGATTTTTTAACTTAATTGCTCAACTTTACATTTATCCTTAAGTTTCATCTTATTAGTTTTGACTAATCATTTCACCTGCCCTATTAGCACAATAACTATCCTTTGTTTGTCATTTGCCAAAAGTTTTCTCTATGGCATCAAAGACATTTTATGAAAATATTGGCAACTACAGGGCCCAGTATGTGTACAATAAAAATAGCACGGAATGACATCAGGAGAGATTGATTTTACGACTGAACTCTTATCAGTTAGTTCCAGTGCCCTAGCAATTTACTTAAGCTCTCTGAGCCCAGTTTCTTACTTTTCAAAAAGTAGTAATACTATTTATTCTACCTGCCTAGCAAAATTATTGGGAGTATCAAGTAAGATAATAGATATAAAGATGCACTACAAGGGATAGAAAGCTGTAAGAATTAAAAATAAAAGGAGAGACTGTAATACCACTGTGTGTGCATCTAAGCGGTTGTGAACAAAATAGTCCATGGACTCATGAGCACTATAAAAATTTGTACAAGCAATGGAACAGGAATAACTCCAGAGAGTGTAATCTGTAGCCATCATAGTTCAAATCTCACTGACATTTATTAGCTATAAGGGTATAAAAAAGTCACTTAGTTCTTCTATACATCAGTATTTTCATCTATGAAATGAAGATAATAATACCTAGGAATCATTTTCTACAACTCTTTAAAGTGTTCTAAGCTCCTTGCATGGTTCACTGAAAGATAAAAGAGCAAACTAATATTAGATATTAATAAGTAAAGGAAAAATGCTATCTCTGAGGTATTAAAATATATTAAAACAAAACTAAAGGGAAAAATGGAAAAAATAATTGATCTAAAAGAAGACAAAAAAACAGAGTTAAAATAACTTGAAGCAGATCAAACATAAGAAAACAAATGAGATAATATATTTGTACCCAGATATATCAGAAATCATAGCAAATATAAATGAACTAAGTGATCCAATTAAAATACAAGGATTATCAGACTGGATTTAAAAGAAAACAAAACAACTATAAATTTCTTATAAGAGACCCATCTAAATTATAATGACATAAGAAGGTTGAAAGTAAAAGGTCAGAACAAGTCACAGCATGCAAACACAACTCTCATAAATTGATAGAACAAGCAGACTGAAAAATCAGTAAGAATGTAGAATATCTGAGCAACACTCTTGGCTAAATTAATCTAACTGACATTTAGAGATCACTATACCCAACAACTGCAGAATGTACTTTCTTTCTAAATCCACATGGACCAATTACCAAAATTTACCATGTTTTAGACAAAAAAGCAAGTCTCAACTACTTCAAATGATTGAAATCATATGAGACAGGTTCTAACCATAGAAGAAATAAGCAATGAATAACAAAAGGATAACTAGAATGCTCCCCTTATGATTGAAAATTAAGAAATATACTTTTAAATAATCCATGAATCAAAGAAAACATAGTAAAAAATTAGAAAATATTTTTAATTGAATTATAATGGAAATCCGTAGCTCAGAACTTTTGGAATGTGATGAATCCATTCTTATAGGAAACATGTATAGCCCTAGAATGCATATATTAAAAAGATGAAAGGTTGAGAATTAGTGGTCTAAGTATACATGTCAAGAAAGTAGAAAAACAATAGTAAATCAGGCCAAAGAAGGTGGAGGAAGGAAATAATATAAATAAGGGCAGAGATTAAATGAATAAAAAATATATAATTAGGAGGATCAATGAAGCCAAAAGTTGGTTCTTTCAAAAGATTAACACAATTAATATGCACTGGTGATACTCTTCAAGAACAAAGAGAGAAGGCACAAATTACTTGAGAGACCCTACATCATGGGTTAGCATCCCCTCTAATTCTCAAAAATGTTCTGGTCTGAATGAAAAATTATATGGTCATTCTGTAAATAGTTAAAATCTGAAATCTAAAGGGTATATCACTACAGATCATCCTCTATAATGCCTTCTCCCTCTTTCCCACTTTTCACCAAGACCTAACTATTTCATTTCTTCCCCTTTCTTCATCTCCACTGCTATAATCCTAGCCCAAGTTACCAATTATTTGCCCTCTAAATTTGTACAATAGAGCCTTCTAAAATGTCTCACTGCTTCCAGCCTTGCACCACCCCATCTGTTCTCTACTTGCAACTAAAATGACCTTTTTAAACTTTAAAACTAATTAATATGCCTCCAGGATAGGGTTGTCAGATTTAGCAAATAAAATACAGGATTCCAGTTCAATCTGGATTTCAGAAACACAGCAAATAATGTTTTATTTTATGTATGCCCAATGCAATATTTAGAAAATATTTATACTAAAAATGTGTTATTTATCTGAAATTCAAATATGACTGGATCTTCTGTCTTTTACCTGGCAACCCCACCCCAAGATAAAAACCCATAGTAGGCTCCCATTTTTCTTAGGATAAACATAGACTTCCATGTAATGTCCTGCATGATCTGGCTTTCCCTACCTCTCTTTTCACATCCCTTACAACTCTTTACCTTGTTGGTTGCAATTCTACCACAATGGCTTTCTATTTCTCATACTGGTCATGCCCCCTCCTGACATAGTTTCTGCTTGGAATGTCCCCTCACCATCTCTAACACCCTTTGCCTAATTAACTTTTGCTGATAATCCATATCTTAGATCATGCCTTACTTTCTCAGGAAAGATATACCTGACCTCCCTGACTCAAGTCAAATCTTCCTTTGGCTTCTTGCCTCCTAGTCTGGTGTTGGGAGATACACTATCAAACCAGCCAGAAAATATATTCTTAATGAATATTTGGAATGCACAGCCTCCTCTACTACCTCAAGCATCTAAGTTTTGTAAGTACAAGCTGCTGTAAATTTCTGAACTTTGTCCAGAGAGGAACAAATCATGTCCCAGAAAGAGAACTGATCCATTTCATTCACTTAAAGAACACCCACACCAAAACAAATAACACTACAAGAATTGTATTATTGTATTCTTCCTGCATTTACAATTGGGAGAACAGTCGATGTGAAGTTTGGAATGTGATTTCTCCATGTCCTTGCTTTTTAGACACCTATGTGTGTTGGGGGTGTGTAGTATTCAGAGAAAGGACTGCCACTTCCTTCTGATCTATGCCTAATAGTGATCAGAAAACCAAATAAAAAATGGGGGAAGGAGGCGCTGATTTGTGTCCTCTAGAGTTTTTGTTTTTCTAGTTGAAGTTCTCAAAGTGTAGTAACATTCCCTTAATCTAGTTTCTGACTCCTTTTCTGAGTGTGTGGCCCCAGAGTGAGTTACTGAGAAACTGTTGAAATGTTCATCCAGATAAATTTAAAGAAAAAGGCAAAGCTTCCCTCTCCATGCTAAGGCAGCATGGCTAACCCTTCATAGATGAGTGTTTCTTAAGGTGTGAGCCACTAGTCACCTGGATCAGCACCTTCATAGGAAACTGTTGAGTGTAAAGACACATATGCTCTACCCTGACCTATTCAGTCAGAATTTCTGAGAGTACTACAAGGTTATAGTAACTAAAACATCATAGTATTGGCACAAGAACAGAGATATAGATCTTTGGAACAGGACTAGGAACCCAGAGATGAAACCATCTGCATATTGTCATCTAACCTTTGATAAAGCAGACAAAAATATACATTGGGGAAAAGAATCTCTTTTCAATAAATGCTTCTGGGAAAACTGGATATCCACATTCAGAAGATTGAAACTGAATCCCCACCTCTCACCTCTTACAAAAATCAACTCATGATGGATAACAGACTTAAACCTAAGGCATGAAACCTTAAGAATCCTAGAAGAAAATATAGGGAAGACTCTTTCAGACACGAGCCAAGGCAAGGAATTTTTGAAGAAGACCCCCAAAGCAATCACAGCAGCAACAAAAATAAATAAATGGGACCTGATCAAATTAAAAAGCTTTTGCACAGCCAATGAAACTATCATTAGAGCAAAAAGACAGCCCACAGAATGGGAGAAAATATTTGCTGTCTACACATCTGATAAAAGGCTGATAACAAGAATTTATCTAGAACTAAAAAAAAAAAATCAACAAGAAAAAATCAAACAACCCCATCCATAAATGGGCAAAGGACATGAACAGAAACTTTTCAGTAGAAGACAGAATAATGGTCATCAAACATATAAAACATGCTCAACATCTCTAATCACTAGGGAAATGCAAATCAAAACCACAATGAGATATCACCTAACCCCAGTGAGATTGGCCTTTATCAAAAAATCCGAAAGCAACAAATGCTGGTGAGGACGTGAAAGATAGGAACACTCTTACACTGTTGGTGGGACTGCAAATTAGTGCAACTTCTGTGGAAAAGACTTTGGAGATACCTTAAAGAGCTAAAAATTGAAATAGAAATACCATTTGATCCAGCAATAGCACTATTAGGCATCTACCCAAAGGAAAAAAAGTCATTCTATAATAAAGACATCTGCACTCGAATGTTTATGGCAGCACAATTTGCTTATTGCAAGGATGTGGAAACAACCCAAGTGCCCATCAATCCACGAGTGGATTAATAAAATATGGTGTATATATACAATGGACTACTACTCAATTATAAAAAATGATGGTGATCTAGCACTTCTTATATTTTCCTGGATAGAGCTTGAGCCCATCCTCCGAATTGAGGTATCACAAGAATGGAAGAATAAGCACCACATGTACTCACCATCAAATTGGCACTAACTGATCAACACTAAGGTGCTCACATGGTAGTAATATTCTTTGGGGATTGGGCAGTTGGGGGTGGGTAAACTCACAACTAATGGTTGCGGTGACTATTGTAGGGGGGAAAGGGCATGCCTTAAATCATGGTTTTTGTGTGTCAAAGTCATAACATGTAACCAAAATGTTTGTACCCCCATAATATCCTGAAATTGAATAAAAAGAATTTCTGAGGCAAGGCCTTGGAACATGTTTCTATCACATGAGTTTGATGCTAAAAGAAGTTTAGCAACTATTGCCAGGATTACTATTAGAAGGAAGCATCTAAATAGGCTGTATACTTTCTTCATCTCTTTAAACATGTGTTTCAGAAAAATAGACACAGGAAATACTACCGAAAATCAGCATAATTCGGCTGTGACAACTGGGAACAGAAACTTCCATGGTGCAAAGCTATGACTAGAATACTATCAAAGCCTTTGTAGCAAATCTGCAATATTACTCCATGGTCCCTTTGGAAGCAATGTGGCAGATTTAGGTAGAGTTCAAACAAACATTCTGCCTTGAAACAACACCAGGATAATACTTCTCTGTTTTGATACGGAAGTTTAAATTTGCTAACTGGCTTCTTCTGTTGTAGGTGATCAACAACCCCCCCCCCCCCCCCCNCCCCCCCCCCCCGCCTCCCGCTCCATCACCCCAACCAACTTCTTTTTATAAAATTTATTTTTTATTATTTTTATTTCAGCATATTATGGGGGTACAAATGTTAAGGTTATGTATATAGCCCATGCCCCCCTCCCCCCTCGAGTCAGAGCTTCAAGCGTGACCGTCCCCCAAACATTGCACATCTCACTGTGTTTGTATATAACCATCCCCAGTAGAATGGGTTCCAGCTCTATCCAGGAAAATGTTTCTTTTAGCTAAATAGTACTCCATGTGTACATGTACCACATTTTTTAATCCATTCATGAATTGATGGGCACTTGGGTTGTTTCCACAACTTTGCAATTGTGAATTGTGCTGCTATAAACATTCAAGTGCAGGTGTCTTTTTCATAAAGTGACTTTTGATCTTTTGGGTAGATGCCCAGTGGTGGAATTGCTGAATCAAATGGTAGATCTACTTGTATCGCTTTGAGGTATCTCCATATTGCTTTCCACAGAGGTTGAACTAGTTTGCAGTCCCACCAGCAGTGTAGGAGTGTTCCTATCTCTCCACATCCATGCCAACATTTATTGTTCGGGGACTTTTTGATAAAGGCCATTCTCACTGGAGTTAAGTGATATCTCATTGTGGTTTTGATTTGCATTTCTCTGATGATTAGAGATGTTGAGCATTTTTTCATATGCTTGTTCGTCATTATTCTGTCTTCTTTTGAGAAGTTTCTGTTCATATCCTTTGCCCATTTTTTGATAGGGTTGTTTGGTTTTTTCTTGCTCATTTTCCTGAGTTCTAAATAGATTCTAGTTATCAGCCCTTTATCGGAGGTGTAGCTTGTGAAAATTTTCTCCTATTCTGTAGGTTGTCTGCTCTCTTGACAGTTTCTTTGGCTGTGCAGAAGCTTTTTAATTTGATCAGGTCCCATCTATTTATTTTTGTTGTTGCTGTGATTGCCTTTGGGGTCTTCTTCATAAATTCTTTGCCTAGGGCACTGTGGTCTAGAAGAGTATTTCCAACATTTTCCTCTAGAATTCTAACAGTTTCACACCCAATGTTCACCTCTCACAAAAATCAACTCACACCAGCCAACTTCTTTATATGGAACAGGCAGGCCTAAAAAGGAGGTGCAAAGAGGAAAAGTGGCAGCTTCTAGGATGAATGCCTTTTGAGAATTTGGACTATGTTGAGGATGTATTCAACTTAGAGCATAGGTTACAAGCACAAACACTAACATAAGTTAAGAAGGTGAAAGAAAATTGTAAATTGGGTGGGACAAATAAAACCCTAGGCTCTTTTGGTTTGGTATGTTTTCTTACTTTTGATAGAAGTGTGGATACAAAAATATCACTTTCCTTTCCTTTTAAATATGGTATGAGAGCAACAGTGTAAATAAATATGATGACAAACTAACTGACATTTACCCTCAGTGTCATACAAAGTGATGGGGGTTATAGTAAACTAGAGAGTCTCACATAGTGAACGAGCAACACAAAGCATGATAACAAATGGCAACTACACTTGGCCTCAATACCAGAATGACAATGGGAAGGGGGAATAATGAGAGATGCAAACTGGAGAGCCTAAGCTAAATAAGGGTGTCACTCCTCCATACTAGCTGGTTGATCCCTTATGGAAATGAGGACCTTTTGTTTCTTAATATTATGATTCTTTCAGAGACGTTGGAAATCTGGATATTTATGTGTGATCTTTTGATTTTTAAATATTGATAACTAATTCAATGTTTCAAAAACCAAGTTCAAAAGGGAAAATAATTAAACTAAACACTGTAATTAGAAGATATAACAATAAGCTGTATTGGTCATGGGCTAACTGTGACCTCTGAACTGAGGAACGTTTAACACATTTCTGTTTTCAACCATCAAGAGAGATGAAACTAACAAACAAAAAGAAGAACCCAAGAATTGGTCCAGGAGGTGAGAGGAGAAGAGATTTCTCAGTATCCAAGAATAGACAGAACATTAAGTGAGAGACAGATATCAGGAGCGCTGGATGTGACACAGTGGTCAAAATCATATCATACATCACTCTTGAATGGTACTTCAGAGACTGTACAGTTCAAACCCCTAATTTTATGGATGAGACACATAAAACAAAGAGGTTAAGTAGGTTGCTAAAAGTCATGCATCCAGTTTGTACCTTGGTCTCATGATGCCCAATCTTTCCACTAGACGAAGCTTTCTTTAGGGGTCAGTTCAGTGAACTTCCTAATGAACCAGCTGTGAGAAAAGAGATGGCCAATGTCTCTCAGCAATTTAACTGACATGTATTTATTTGTTTATCTCCTTGTAGCTGGCTGTGAAACACCTGATTGTAGGTGAAACTTATGGTTACTGTGCAGAATAAATAGCTTTATGGATTGCAGTCTTTTTACTAAAGCCAACTTGGTGGGGCAAGTAAATAAATAATAAAGTCAACAAGAGCAAAACTATTAGCATTTTATTTTGGCCCAGAAAGGAGTTGTGGATGCAAAGGGGTAAAATGCATTTGCTCCAACCACATCTACAAAAACCAAGAAGCTGAGTTGCTTCCATTGCACTACTTTAGAAGACTAAGAATGAATTCTGAGTTGAACAGGGCAAAGTGTGATTTCAGAAGCCTTAAAATACTGTTCATACCGCATACTAAGTTACTCAAAACAAATTCAAGACGTTCGCTTCTGTGAAATCCTTTCACAGCTCCCTGCTTCCTTTCCCTTATTTAGCACACTTTCATTTCCAAGAAAGCCTGCTGACAAAATTTTTTCTCTGCCCTTCCTTAAAACTGTCTGGTTCTTCAGTTCCTGGCCAGTATCTGATTGCTCATCCTAGAGGGACCATGACATAGTTGTGTCATATCCTTTTTGTTGTTGTTAATACTGGATAATTGTTCTTAAGCCATCAAGGTCTAGAGCTTTGAGCTTTTCTCTCCCTTTTTGTCACAATGATTCACTCATAAATTTCCCAAGAAAGAGCTGCCAAGTTCATTAAGGAATGGGTGATATGATACAAGCACAGTTCCTGTTGTCAAGACAGGTCTGTATTCCAAAGTCTCAGCTCAGGCTCACTAATCAAAGACTTGCTCCTAAAATTTAGGAATAGGTGATGGTCAGAAATAACATGTGAATGTCAGCACAATATGGATAAACATGAGTTCAAACTGTCTTAAGAGCCTGCATTTGTACAAACACACAAACACACTCACATAATTCAGCAAGGAGATGAACCAAACTTCAATTGAAGGGCTTTCATTGACCAATGAGGATTTCTTGATAAATGCCACATGCTTGGAAGATACCATGAGAAAGAGAGGTATGATTTGTGTCTCCAAGAACCTTAAATTGTATATGAGGAGACAGAAATTCCAGGTATGAAATAATCATATACTTAGCAGTTAGATATGAGGTCTACTGAAGAAGTATAACAGGAGCTTACAAACTAAAAAGATCAGTATGTTCTGAAGCACTAGGCAAAGACTTCCTGGAGTAAGACAGACTTTAGTTTGATCTTCAGGGATAGTTAGGACTTGAATGGGTGGAGAAGAAGGTAAACAAAGCTAGAATAACACTAGGTATAGAGGCTGGAAGAGGAAGATAGAGAACGGGGAAAAGGTGGTCAAGAATGAGGTTGAGAATTCATGTAGGTAAGTAATAGGATAGAAGATTATATAGGAGAGATGGGGTAAGTCTCCTAAAAGTCAGACAGAAGGGTTGGTGATTAATGTGTCAGGCAACAGAGTTAGTGAAAGTTCTTGTACAGGGATCTGAGTATCTGAGTTGATAACAGTATTTAAGGAAGAAGACTCTGGCAATAATGTCAAACAGGGTAGGATAGAGGAAGGGGAGCTTGTTAGGAGGTTCTGACATTAATGCAAATTTGAGGTAAAGACAGCCAGCTTTCACAGACAGGAAGTGGATACAATAATGAAAATGTAATAGTTTTAAACAGAGTGACCTAGAGTAAAAGAATGTTAAAGCTAGAAAAAAGACTTTAAAAATTATCTAATCAAGATTCTTCACTTTATCAGTGAGTAAATTTTAGCTAAGAAAGTATAAGTGATTTCTCTAATGTTACCTAATCCAGTATTTAGTGGCAGAGCAGGTACTAGAATCCAGACATTTTGACACCTTAACAAGTGTGCTTTGTAATATATTAATACTAAGCTGTTAAACTGAAATGAGAGTAAGATATTCAAATGGAAAATTTTCTAGGCAACAATAGATACATGCATTTAGGTGAATACTTAATATAGCATCAGAAAGGATGGAACCTAGATCCATGATGTTAGATGAGCTTTAGAAGGATAATGCAGAGATAAGAACTCAGGAGTTAGTGGAAGAAGAGTAGTTACTAAAACAAGGGGATAATCAAAAGGAAGCCATATCACAAGAACTAAGAGGAAAGAGATTTTCAAAAATAAAGTGTAGAAAACATTTACTTTTGCCTAAGATGGAATATCAGAGACTAGATTTTTTCTCTTGACTAAAACAACTAAAACAATAGGCAAACTATATGAAATAATAGTTCTCAAGATATTAGACATAAGGTAATGAAATCCAGTGATCCCTGAGAGATGGAGACCAAACAAGGGGAGCCCTATGATTGCCCCATCTTACTGCCTTGAGGGTGTTTCCAAATCACAGTACAAGGAGTGGGAACCCAA
The DNA here is from genome assembly GCA_008750895.1 of Mirza zaza. Lineage (NCBI taxonomy): Eukaryota > Metazoa > Chordata > Mammalia > Primates > Cheirogaleidae > Mirza > Mirza zaza. The sequence goes on from VSMD01121836.1 coordinate 11,649, forward strand.
GTAAAGTTTGATGGCCTTGATTTGAAGAAACAGAGCTGAGAGTCTGGGGAGAGAGAAACCAAGGCAGCTTGAATTTGCAGGACAGAGTGCCAAAAAGGAGAAAGCTGAACAAAAAGAGAACTATGGAGATCTGCAGAGCACTGATTAGTGTATGTGTATGCTGAAACATCTGAAATAACCATCTGAAATGATTATAGGCAAGAGTGCTCAGTGCTCACACAAGGCTGGGAATAGTGTCTGTTCCCACTAGCCAGACTGAAAACAACAACAACAACAAAAAAAAAACTGAAGACTCACAGAATGAGTAGAATACATAGAAGAATCTTGCCTCAGTAATGGAAATAATTAGCCCCAGACTGAGAATTCATGTAGCACTGCTACAACTACAAGTATTAAATATTTAAAGCAACCCAAAACAATTATTCTGTTTTGAAGCACATGTCCAAGAATGAGGCTCAAGAATATTTGTAGAAATACAAGAACATCTAGCTCCCACCAAAGTAAAATTCACAATATCTGTCTTCTAAACAAAAATTACCCAGCATGAAAAAAATCAGGTAAATATAACCCATATTGGGGAGGGAAAAAAAAACACAATCAAAATTGACATAGAAATGATACAGATGGCAGAATTAGTAGACAATGACATTTAAAGTTTCCTGTATTCCATATGTTCAAGAAACTAGAAGAAAGATTGAGCATATCAAAAACAATATTTGAAAGATAAAAAAGAACAAAATGAATTTCTAGATATGTAAACTCAATGTATAAGATAAAAAATATACTGGATGGAATTAATTCCAGAGTAGACATTACAGAAGAAAAGATTAGTGAACTTGAATACATAGTAACAGAAGTGATTCAAAATGAAACATGATAGATATAATACTGGGAAAAATAGAGCATCAGAGAGAGTTGTGAAATGACTTAAATGGTCATTACACAGATATAAGTATAATTGGGTTACTTGAAGGAGAGCGGGGAAAGGCAGAAAATATATTTGAAGAAATAGTCTCCAAAATTGTTCTAAATTTGATGAAAACTACAAATCCACAGATCTATGACAGTCAAAAAGCCTAAGAACAATAAATATTAAGACAATTATAGCAAGTCATAGCTTGCTAAAAGAAATGATAAAGAGAAAATCATACAAGCAAAAAACAAGACACATTACTGCAAAGGAACAAAGATGAAAATTACAATAGGTATCTCTTCAAAACCATAAGAGCACAGTAGAGTAATAGCTTTTTAGTATTAGAAGAATAAGAAGAGAAAAAAACCTGTCAAACTAAAATACTTTACCCAGAGAAAATATCTTCCAAAAAAAGGGAGAAATTTAAGACTTTTTTCAGATGTGCAAAAGCTGAAGTAATTAATCTCCAACAGACTCATTCTATAAGAAATGTGCAAGGAAGTCTTTTGCTTAGAGGTAAAATGATATCAAATGGAAATATAGATTTATAAAAGTGAATGAAGAGCCCCAGGAATAGTAAGAGCATGAATAAATATAAAGACTTTTTGTTATCATTTAAGTCACGTTTAAGGTAATCGACTGTTTGAAACAAAAAAGTAGCAATGTATTTTGGAGTTTATAACATATGTAGAAAAAAAGAGTATGACAAAATAGCATGTAGAAGAATACTGTTGTAAGGTTTCTATACTATATGTGAAGTGATATAAAAGCACTAGAAGACAGACTATGATAAGTTAAATATGTATAATATGACCTTACAGCAACACAAAAAAGGGTTATATATAATAAGACAAAAATAGAATCATAAAATTTATCCAATCCAAAAAAGGCAAAAAAGTAGAAAAGAAAAAAAATGGATGGAGAAAGTAGAAAACAAATAAAAAGAAGGTAAATTTAAACTCAACCATAATATTAATAATCATATTAAATATTAATGGTCTAAACACCCACATTAAAAGAGATTATCAGATTGGATTTAAAAGGAGGCAAATCCAACTATAGGCTGCCTATAAGAAATCTACTTTAAGATCAACCATTTGATCCAGCAATCCCATTACTGGGCATCTACCCAAAAGAACAAAAGTCACTCTATGAAAAAGACACCTGCACTCGAATGTTTATAGCAGCACAATTCACAATTACAAAGATGTGGAAACAACCCAAGTGACCATCAATACATGAATGGATTAATAAAATGTGGTATATGTATATGATGGATAGTACTATTCAGCTAAAAGAAACAATGGTGATATAACACCTCTTGTATTTTCCTGGATAGAGCTGGAACCCATTCTACTAAGTGAAGTATCTCAAGAATGGAAATATAAGCAGCACATGTACTCATAAGCAAATTGGTATTAACTGATCAACACCTAAGTGGGCATATAGGAATAACATTTATTGAGTGTCAGGAAGGTGGGAGCGGGGAGGAGGGGATGGGTATATACATACATAATGAGTGTGATGCGCACCATCTGGACAATGGACACGCTTGAAGCTCTGACTCTGTGGTGTGGGGGGAAGGCAACACATGTAACCTAAACATTTGTACCCCAATAATATGCTGAAATAAAAAAAATAGAAATCTACTTTAAATATAAAGACACAAATTGGTTGAAAGTAAAAGGATGGAAAAAGATATAACATGCTAACACTAATCAGAAAAAGGGTGGCTATATTAATATCGGACAAAATAGATTTCAGATCAAGGAACATAATTAAGGAGAAAGAATGTCATTTGGTAATGATAAAGGGGTCAAGTTATCAACAGAATATGATAATCCTAAATATCAGAATACATGAAACAAAAGTTGATAGACCTGCAGGGAGAACAAAACAAATCCACAATTATAACCAGAAGTTTTAACATTCTTCCATCAATAATTAATAGAGCAAAAGACAGAAAGTAAGGATATAGAAGACTTGAATAATACTAATTACCAACTTGTCCAATTTAACATTTATAGAATATTATACTCAATAACATCAGAATACATATTCTTTCTAAGTTCACATGAGATTTTTACCCAATAGACTATATTCTGGGCCACAAAGCAGACACCAAAAGTTTAAAAAGATTCAAGCCATACAAAGTATGCTATATGGCCATGATGGAATTAAACTAGAAATCATTAACACTAAATATATGTGACCTAAATGACAAAATTCTAAAAAAAAAAAAAAGAATAGGGGTCAAAGAAGAAATCAAAATAGAAAGTATTTTGAGCTCCATGAAAAAGAAGACACAACATATTAAAATTCAAGGGATGCACCTAAAGTAGTACCTAGAGGGAAATTTATAGCATTAAAATGTCCATATTAGAAAAGAAAAGGATCAAATCAACAATTCCACCTTCCCCTTAAGAAACTAGAAAAAGAAGAGCAAATGCACCCCAAAGTGTAAAGAAGGCAATAATAAAGACCAGAGCAGAAATCTATAAATAGAAAACAGAAAAACAATTGAGAAAAATCAATAAAATCAAAAGCTGATTCACTGAGAATATCAATAAAATCAGTGAACCTTTAGCCAGACTCTTCAGGGAAAAAAAGGAAGAGAGTAGGGGGAGGGAGAAAGAAAGCAAAGATGTACATAATCAGTATTAGAAATAAGAGCAGTGACATCACTAAATACTCTATAGATTTAAAAGAAGAGAATATAATGAACGATTTTATTTCACTAAATTCAACAACCTAAATGAAATGGACAAATTCCTTGAAAGATACAAACTGCCATGGTTCAGGCAAGAAGACATAGAAAATCTGAATAGCCCTACATCATTTAAAGAAATTAAATCTAATTTATAGTCTAAAACCTTCCCATAAAAAGGTGCCCTAGTCAAAATGTCATTACAAGAGAATTCTACCAAATATTTAAAGAAGAAATAATGATTCTACAAAAACACCTTCAGAAAATTGAAGAGGTAAGAATTGTTCTCAAATTAGCCTGAGGTCAGCATTACTCTGATATCAAAAACAAAGGCATTACAAGAAAAGAAAACTAAAGATTAATATCCTTCATAAACATAGATACAAAAATATCTTAACAAAATTTTAGCAAATCTGATTCAACAATATATAAAGGGGACAATGTGACCACGTGGAGTTTGTCCCAGGAATAAAAGGTCGGTATAACATTCAGAAAACAAACAATTTAATTCGCCATTCCCTCAGATCAAGAAAGCAAAACCACATGACCATCACAATAGATACAGAAAAAACATTTAACAAAATGCAGTATCCATTCCTCATAAAAGCTCTAAGCAAACTAGGAATAGAGGTAAATTTCCTCAACTTGATAAAGAGCATGTACAAAGACCCTACAGCTCACATCACATTTTGGTGAAAGAGTGAATAATTTCTCCCTAATTTACTCTAACAAAGTAAGGATATCCACTCTCATCACTCCTATTCAGCATAATATAAGAAGATTTAGCAATACAATAAAGCAAGAAAAAGTAATAAAGGGCATCTGGATTGGAAAGGAAGTAAATCTCTTCCAATCACCAGACAATATGATTTCCTATGTAAAAATAATCTCAAATAATCTATAAAAATCTGCTAGAAATAAGTGCATTTAATAAGGATGTAGGATATAAGGTTGATTTACAAAAATCAATTGTATTTCTATATATAGGCAACAAACAATTGGAAATAATATTTTTAAATCATTGTCATGCAAAATATGACCAAAGGTATGAAATTTTAAAGTATAAACTTTCCAAAATATGTGTAAGATCTGTATGCTGGAAATTGTAAAACAGTGATGAAAGAAGTCTATGAAGATAAATAAACGGAGACATACATTTTGTTCATGGATTGAAAGGCTCAACACTTTTAAGATGTCAGTTTTCTCCTAAGTGATCTATAAATTAAATCAATTACAACCAAATTCTTACCAGAAACTTTTGTTGAAATTGGCAATCTGATTTTAAAATATATATGGAAGAATTTAAAATGTGATACAGAATAATTCTGCAAAAAAATTACAAATACATTGGAATTGGCCCTCTAAATCTGCAGGTTCTGCATCCTTGGATTCAACCAACTACAGATCAAAAATATTTGAAAATCATTTTAAAAATAATTATCCAACAATAAAAATAATGCAAATAAAAACAGTATACCAACTATTTACATAGCATTTACACTATATTCGGTATTTTAAAAATTAATCTAGAGATGATTTAAAATATGCAGGATAATGTACATAGGTATGTGCAAATAATATGCCATTTTATATAGGGGACATGAGCATCCCCAAATTTTGGTATCCATGGGGATCCTGAAACCAATCACCCATAGGTACTGAGGGATGACTATATATAGATAATTCACTCCTTAAGTGGAGGCTGTGCATAGTGACTTTTGTCCAAAGAGAACAGTATCAGAAGTAGAGGTGGGAGGACAAATTAACTTTATGTGGAGAAACTTGTTTCAGCCAGGTGATCAAGCCAACTTTAATAGTCATAAATCATGTTGCTATGTAATAAAAATGGCACTTTAATTCCGTGACTTCCTTCCCAAATTCCAGAACCCCAGTCTAATTATGAGCAAAACATCACATTCCAAAAGAGGGGCATCCTACAATAAACCTGACCAGTATTCTTCAACACTGTCAATGTCATCAAAAAACAAGGAGTCTAAGAACTTGTCACAGCCTAGAGGAGGCTAAAGAGACATGACAACTAAAAGTAATGTGGTATCCTAGATGAGATCCTAGGACAGAAAAAGGACATTAGGTAAAAACTAAGGAAATATGAATAAACTTTAATTATTAATAATGTACCAATATTGTTTCATTAGTTGTTTCTAAGGTATCATACTAATGTAAGATGTTAACAATAGGGGAAATTTTGTGTATTGGGAGAACTCTGTACTACCTGCTCAATTTCTCTATAAATTTAAAACTGTTCTAAAAATAAAGTCTATTATTCAAAAATTTAAATTCATATGGAAGTTGAAAATCTAGACATTAATTCCCTTAAAACTACCCTAACTGCTCTTTGAAAACTTTCTGTATACTTGCAGGGAACTAACTTCCAGTTGTCACTTACCATCCCTCCTCGGTAAACCCAATGCCTTCTTGGAGGGAGTGCAGAAGATGCAAAAGTATGAGCATCTAAGCATCATTATTCAAAAGTCTTAAGTATGTCTAAAAGGACTATTTAAGTTATTTGATCTAGATCAAATTTTGTTTTTACAATTTCTCCTCTACCCTCCAACTACCATGTGCGATAGCTTGTGTGAAGTGTCAAATCACATTTGGAAAAGATAAAAAAAATACTCCATTGTAAATAAAAATGTTCTATGGAAATGCACAGAACTGAAATAACCAGGACAATTTTGAAAAATAAAAAAGTAGAAGGAATCATTCTATCCAATTTGAAGACTTACTATCCAGCTACGATAATCAAGACTGTGGTATTGGTGGAGAGAAAGACACATAGATCAAGTAAACACAATAGAACATCAAGAAACAGATCTACACATAAATGGTCAATTGATCTTGACAAAGCTACAAACAAATTTAATGAAGAAAGGATGGTATTTTTAGCAAATGTTATCAAAAACATTGGCTTCAAGTCATACAAAGTATGACTGCAAAAAATAAATAAATTTTTACCCGTATCTTAGCACCTTATTCAATAATCAATTTCAAATGATTATTTCAAATGTAAAGTCTAAAACTGTAAAACTTTTAAAAGAAAATATAGAATAACATTTTGGGATCACAGATGAGGCAAAGTTTCTTAGCTATAATGCCAAATCTATGATCCTAAAAAAGAAAAAATTAATAAATTGGATTTCATCAATATTTGAAGTCTCTGCTCAGTGAAAGACACTTAAGAAAGTGAAAAGAGGAAGAGGGAGGACAGGATGGGTAAATCCACACCTAATGGATGCAGTGAGTGCTGCTTGGGGGATGGGCATGCTTGTTGGGCAGTGCAAAGGCAATTTATGTAACCAAAGTGTTTGTACCCCCATAATAGTCTGAAGTAACACACACACACACACACACACACACACACAAAACAAACAAACAAAAAAGTGAAAGGAGAAGCCACAGACTGGGAGAAAATATTTTCAAAATACATATCTGACCAAAGACTTGTTTACAGAATAGAATTTTCAAAACTCAATAATAAGAAAACAAATAACCCAGTAAAAAATGGACAAAAGATTTGAACAGATACTTCACAAAAGAAGATATATGAATGGCAAATAAGCACATTAAAACTGATCACATCATTCACCATTATGAAAATAAAAATTAAACCGTAATGAGATACCACTACACCTATTAGAATGGCCAAAATAAAAATACTTATAATACCAAGTGCTGACAAAAATGAACAGCAACTAGAACTCTAATACACTGATGATGGGGAATGTAAAATATTTTAGCCACTGGAAAATTTTGGATATTGTTTATAAATTTAGCAAATCTCTACCATATGATCCAGCAACCTGACTCCTAGGTATTCAATGCAAGTGAAATAAAAACTTACGTTTGCATGAAATTCCCATACACAAAGATTTTGACTGGTTTTATTCATAATCACGAAAACTAGAAACAATATAACTTTCTTCAGTCACTGCATGGATAAACAAACTGTAGTTCTTCCATATAATAAAATACTACTTTGTGATAAAAAGTAAAAATTATTCATCTTCACAATTGAATGAATATCAAATTCATTATTAGTGAAAGAATTGAGAGTCAAAGGCTATATAGTGTATGATTCCATTCATATGATATTCTGGAAAAGTCAAATCTATGGGGAACGAGAAAAGATTAGTGATTGCCAGAGGTTGAGATTTTTTTTTTTAAAGTCTTTATTTGAAATTATTATTGGTACATAATAGTTGTATATATTTATAGGGTACATGTGACGTTTTGGTACAGGCATACAATGTGTATTAACCAAATGGGGTAATTGGGGTATTAATCACCTCAAGGATTTATCATTTATTTGTTAGGAACATTCCAATTCTACTCTTTTAGTTAAAGTATACCATAACTTATTGTTGGCTACAGTCACTTTGTTGTACTATCAAATATTGCTGATTTTATCTGACTATCTAACTATATTTTGTGCCCATTATTCATCCCCACTTCATACCCACTCCCCGCTATCTTTCCCTGCCTCTGGTAACTCTCATTTTACTCGTTGTCCCCATGAGATAAATTGTTTTTAATATTTAGCTCCTATATATGAGTGACAACACATGAAATTTGTCTTTTGTGCTTGGCTTATTTCACTTAACATAATGTTTTCCAGTTCCATTTATATTGTTGTAAATGGCAGGATTTCATTTTTATAGCTATATAATATTCCATTGTGTATATGTACTACAATTTTTTTATCCATTCATCCATAGATGGAAATTTAGGTTGATTCAAACTCTTGGCTACTGTAAATAAAGCAGATATCTTTTCAATATATTGATTTTCTTACTTTTGGATATATACCTAGTGGTGGAATTGCTGGTTCACATGGTAGTTCTATTTTTAGTTTTTTGATGGATTTCCATACTGTTCTTCACTGTGGTTACACTAATTTACATTCCCAGCAAGGTTCCCCTTTCTCCACGTCCTTGCTAGCATTCATTATTGCCTGTCTTTTGATAAAAGCCACTTTAACTGGGGTAGTTCTGATTTGCATTTCTCTGATGAATAATGATTTTGAGTATTATTCCATATACCTGTTGGCCATTTGTATGTCTTCTTTTGAGAAATGTGTGTTCAGATCCTTTTCTCATTTTTTAAATCTGATTATTTGATTTTTTCCTATTGAGTTATTACAGCTCCTCCACAATTCTAATTATTAATCCCTTGTCACAAAGGTAGTTTGCAAATATTTTCTCACAATTCTGTGGGTTATCTCATCATTTTATTGATTTCTTTGCCGTGCAGAAGTTTTTTAGCTTGATATGATCTCATTTGACCAATTTTGCGTTGGTTACCTGTGCTTTGAGAGTATTACTCAAGAAGTCCTTGCCCAGTAAATGTCCCGAGGCATTTCTTCAAAGTTTTCTTTTAGTATTTTCATAGTCTGCGGCCTAAGATTTAAGTCTTTAATCCATTTTGATTTGATTTTTGTAAGTGGTGAAAGATAAGGGTCTAGTTTCATTTTTCTGCATATGGATATCCAGTTTTCCCAGCACCATCAAAGAGACTGTCCTTTCCTCGATGTATGCTTTTGGCAACTTTGTTGAAGGTAAGTTCACTATAGATGTGTGGATTTATTTCTGGGCTCTCTATTCTGTTCCATTGGTTATGTGTTTGTTTGTATGTCAGTACCATGCTGTTGTGGTTTCTATACCTCTGTAGTATAATTTGACCTCAGGTAATGTGATTCCTCCAGTTTTGTTCTTTCTCCTCAGAATGGCTTTGACTATTCTGGATCTTGTTTTATATTTCTATGAAGAATTTCATTGCTATTTTGATGGGGTGGTTTTGAATCTGTAGATTATTTTGGGTAGTACGGACATTTTAACAATACTGATTTTTCTAATCCATGGGAATCGAATATCTTTACATTTTTTGTGTGTCCCCTTCAATTTCTCTCATCAATGTTTTATAGTTTTCATTATAGAGATCATTAATTTCTTTGGTTAAGTTTATTTCTAGTTTGTTTTATTTGTAGCTGTTGTAAATAGGATTGCATTCTTGATTTCTTTGTCAGATTGTACGCTGTTGGCATATAGAAATGCTACTGATTTTTGTATGTCAATTTTGCAACTTTCTTGAATTTGTTTATCAGTACTAACTGCTATTTTTTTTTTTTTTTTTTTTGGTGTGGAGACTAGGTTTTGCCAGATATAAGATTGTATCTTCTGCAAAAAAGGATAATTTGACCTCTTCCTTTCTAATATGATGCCCTTTATTTCTCTCTATTGTCTGATTACTCTAGCTAGAACTATGTTAAACAAATGAAAATGGGCAACCTTGTCTTGCTTGTTCCAGATCTTAGAGGAAAGGATTTCAGTTTTCCTCAATTTAACACTAGCTGTGGCTCTGTCATATATGGCTTTTATTGTGTTGAGGTGTGTTCCTTTTATACACAGGTTTTTGAGAGTTTTTATCATGAAGTGATATTGAACTATATTGAATGCTTTTTTCAGCATCAATTGAAATGATCATATAGTTTTTGACCTTTGTTCTGTTGATATGATGTATCACATTGGTTGATTTGCATATGTTGAAAGATCCTTGCATCTCTGGGATGAATCCCACTTGATCACGATAAATAAAATCTTTTAAATGTGTTGTTGAATTCAGTTTGCTATTATTTTGTTGAGGAGTTCTGCATCTATGTTCATCAGCAATATTAGCCTATAGTTTGTTTTTTCTTGTCATGTCTTTCTGTGGTTTTGGTATCAGGGTGATATAGCCCATGTAGAATGAGTTTGGAAGTAGTTCTTCCTCCTCAATTTTTGGAATGGTTTAAGTAGGATTGATATTACTTCTTCTATGAATGCTTGGTAGAATTCAGCAGTGAAGCCATCAGGTTCTGGGCTTTTTTTTTGTTTTCTTTTTTCTTTTTTTTTTTTTTTTGAGACAGAGTCTCGCTTTCTTGCCCAGGCTAGAGTGAGTGCCATGGCGGCAGCCTAGCTCACAGCAACCTCAAACTCCTGGGCTCAAGCGATCCTGCTGCCTCAGCCTCCCGAGTAGTTGGGACTACAGGCGTGCGCCACCATGCCCGGCCAATTTTTTCTATATATATTAGTTGGTCAATTAATTTCTTTCTATTTATAGTAGAGACAGGGTCTCACTCTTGCTCAGGCTGGTTTTGAACTCCTGACCTCGAGCAATCCGCCTGCCTCGGCCTCCCAGGGTGCTAGGATTACAGGCGTGAGCCACCACGCCCAGCCTGGGCTTTTTTTGATGGGAGACATTTTATTACTACTTCTATATTGTTACTTTTTATTGGCTTATTCAGGTTTTGGATTTTTTTCCTGCTTCTATCTTATTAGGTTGTATGTGTATAGGAATTTACTCATTTCTTCTAGGCTTTCTACAATAATTTATTGGCAAAAAGTAGTCTCTAATGATCCTTTGGATTTCTGCAGTAAAAACCATAATATTGACATTTTAATCTCTGATTTTATTTATTTGGGTCTTCTCTCTTTTTTCTTAGTCTGCCTAAAGGTGTATCAATTTTCATTATCTTTTCAAAAGCAAAGTTTTTTTTTTTTTTTCGGCATATGATGGGGGTACAGATTTTAAGGTTTCAATAAATGCCCTTTCCCCCCTCCCCCCACAAGTCTGAGTCTCCAGCATGACCATTCCCCAGACGGTGCACTTCTCACTCATTATGTATGTATATACCCAACCCCCCGTCCCCCTGCCCAATACCCTATTACTGTAGTACCTATGTGTCCACTTAGGTGCTGCTCATTTAATACCAGTTTGCTGGTGAGTATATGTGGTTCTTGTTTTTCCATTCTTGGGATACTTCACTTAGTAGTATGGGTTCCAGCTCTAACCAGGAAAATATAAGATGTGCTATATCACCGTTGTTTCTTAGAGCTGAATAGTACTCCATGGTATACATATACCACATTTTATTAATCCATTCTTGGATTGATGGGCACTTGGGCTGCTTCCACATCTTTGCAATTAAGAATTGTGCTGCTATAAACATTCAAGTGCAGGTGTCTTTCTTGCAGAGTGTCATTGGATCATTTGGGTAGATGCCCAGTAATGGGATTGCTGGATCAAATGGTAGATTCACTTGTATCGCTTTAAGGTATCTCCAAATTGCTTTCCACAGAGGTTGAACTAGTTTGCAGTCCCACCAGCAGTGTAGGAGTGTTCCTCTCTCTCCGCATCCATGCCAGCATTTGTTGTTCAGGGTCTTTTCAATAAAGGCCATTCTCACTGGAATTAAGTGATATCTCATTGTGGTTTTGATTTTCATTTCTCTGATGATTAGAGATGTTGAGCATTTTTTCATATGTTTGTTGACCATTCTTCTGTCTTCTTTAGAAAAGTTTCTGTTCAAGTCCTTTGCCCACTTTTTAATAGGGTTATTTGATTTTTTCTTGCTAATTTCCATGAGTTCTAAGTATATTCTAGTTATCAACCCCTTATCGGAAGAGACAAAAGCAAAGTTTTTGTCTCATTGATCTTTTGTATTTTTGTTGGTTTCAACTTCATTTATTTCTGCTGTGATATTTATTATTTATTTTTTCCTATTACTTTTGGGGTTGGTGTGTTCTTGATTTTCCAGTTCTTTAAGATGTATCATTAGGCTGTTTATTTGATGATTTTCTACTTATTTGATGTAGGCACTTATTGCTATAAACTTTCTGCTTAGTACTGCTTTTGCTACATCCCATAGAGTTTAGTATGTTTAGTTTTAAGTACAATTTGCTTCAAGAAATTTTTTAATTTCCTTTTTATTCTCTCCATTGACCCACTGGTGATTCATGAATATACTGTTTAATTTCCATGTGTTTGTATAGTTTCCAATGTTTCTATGTTATTCATTTCTAGCTTTATTCTATTGTGATTGAGAAAATACTTGATATGATTTCAACATTTTTAAATTTTTTGAGACTTGTTTTGTAGCCTAATATATGGTTTATCACTGAGAAGGATCCATAAGATGAGGAGAAGAACGTGTATTATGCAGCTATTGGATGAAACATTCTGTAAATATCTATCAGGTACATTTGATATATATAGTGCAGAATAACTCCAATTTTTCTTTGTTGCTTTTCTCTCTACATGATGTGTCCAATTGCTGAAAGTGGTATGTTCAGGTCTCCAGTGATTCTCTTACTGGCGTCTATCTCTCTCTTTAGCTCTGATAATATTTGTTTTACTTATCTGGGTGCTTCAGTGTTGGGTGCATATATATTTAGAATTGTTATGTGTTCTTGCTGAATTGACCCCTTTATCATTATATAATGATCTTCTTTGTCTCTTTATACAGTTTTTGTTTTGAAGTCTATTTTATTTGATAGAAGTATGCTACTCCTGTTTTTTTGTTTGTTTTCCATTTGTATGGAATATCTTTTTCCATCACTTCATTATCAGTCTATATATGTTTCTATAGGAGAAGTGGGTTTCTTATAGAAATCATATAGTTTGTTCTTACTTTTCTAAATCCATTCACCCACTCCATGTCTTTTGCTTGGTGAATTTAGCCATTTATATTCAATGTTATTATTGATAGGTAAAGACTTAATACTGCCATGTTGTTATTTAATTTTTGGTTGTTGTTTTGTGGTCCTATCTTTCTTCCTGTTTTCCTTTGTTAAAAGTAATTTTCTCTGGTAGTATGTTCATTTTTTTATTTTTATTTATTTATTTATTTTGAGACAGAGACTCACTCTGTTGCCCGGGCTAGAGTGCCGTGGCATCAGCCTAGCTCACAGCAACCTCAAGCTCCTGGGCTCAAGCAATCCTTCTGCCTCAGCCTCCCGAGTAGCTGGGACTACAGGCATGCACCGCCATGCCCAGCTAATTTTTTCTATATATTTTTAGTTGGCCAATTAATTTCTTTCTATTTTTAGTAGAGACAGGGTCTCACTCTTGCTCAGGCTGGTCTCGAACTCCTGAGCTCAAACGATCTGCCCACCTTGGCCTCCCAGAGTGCTAGGATTACAGGCGTGAGCCACTGCACCCAGCCTGGTAGTATGTTTTAATTTCTTGCTTTTTAATTTTTGCATGTCTGTCATATGTGTTTTGATTTGAGGTTACAATGAGGATTGCAAAATGCATTTTATAACCACTTATTTCAAATATTTAAAAACTTAACCACTTCAAAACAACCAAAGAAGCAAACTAGCAAAGAGAAATCTTAAATAAATTCTACACTTTAACTCCATCCTCCCTCTGAATTTTAACTTTTATCTTTAACTATCTTTAACTTTTATCTTTAAACTGCCTATCTCTCAAAAGTTACATACACTGGAGAAAATAATCCCTATTCAATAAATGTTGCTGTGAAAATTGGATAGCCACATGTAGAAGAATAAAACAGGTCTGCACCACTCACCACTCACATAAATTAATTCATGATGGATAATAGACTTAAACATAAGGCATGAAACTAAAAGAATTCTAGAAGAAAACGTTGGAAAAACTCTTATAGATGTAGGCCTAGGCAAAGAATTTATGAAGAAGACCAAAAGGCAATCACAGCAAAAATAAAAATAAATAAATGGGACCTGATTAAATTAAAAAGCTTCTGCACACACAAGGAAACAATCAATAGAGTGAATAAACAACCTACAGAATGGAAGAAAATATTTGCATGTTGTATATCCAATAAAGGGCTAATAACCAGAATCTACAAAGAACTCAAGCAAATCAGCAAGAAAACATCAAACAACTCCACAAAAATGTGGGCAAAAGATGTGAACAGAGCTTTTCAAAAGAAGATAGACTAATGGCCAATAAACAAAAACAAACAAACAAAATGCCTAAGGTTTCTAATCTTCAAGGAAATGCAAATTAAAACCACAATGACATATCACCTAACTCCGGTGAGAATGGTTTTTATCAAAAAGTCCCAAGACAACAGATGTTGGCATGGATGCAGGGTGAAAGGAATACTTATACACTATTGGTGGGACTGTAAACTAGTATAACCTCTATGGAAAGTAGTGTGGAGATACCACATAGAACTAAAAGTAGAACTACCATTTGATCCAGCAATCCCCTCATTGGGTATTGACTCAAAGGAAAAAAAGTCATTTTATCAAAAAGACACTTGCACTCAAATGTTTATAGCAGCACAATTCACAATTGCAAAGATGTGCAAACAACTCAAGTGCCTATCAATACATGAGTGGTTTAATAAATGTGGCATATGTATACTATGGAGTATTACTCGGCCATAAAAAATGGTGAACTAATACTTTTTTGTAACAACCCGGATGGAACTGGAGACCATTGTTCTAAGTGAAGTATTGCAAGAATGGAAAAGCAAACACATGTACTCACTATTAAATTGGAATTAATTGATCAACACTCGTGTGCACATATGGTAGTAAAACTCAACAGAAATCAAAGAGGTGGGAGTGGGGAGGAGGGTATGAGTAAATTCACACCTAATGTATACAATGCACACTATCTGGGTGATGGACACACTTATAACTTTGACTCAAACTGACAAAAGCAATTCATGTAGCCAATACATTTGTACCCCCATAAGATTCTGAAATTAAAAACAAGAAAAACAAAAATAGTTCTATAATTAGTTAGTGTACATCACATTAAAACATATAAAGGAAAAAAATCTCATGATCATGTCAATAGGTACATAAAAAGTGTTTGATAAATGGCAACATCTACTTAGGAACAAAAAAGAATGTTAGATTACTAGACATAAAAAGAAATGTTCTTAATCTGATCAAAATATATGCAAAACATGTACAGCAAACATTATATTTGATAGTGAAATGTTATATTAATAGCTTTTCCTCTGAGATCAGAAAGAGGTAAAGATGTTTGCTATCACTACCTTGTACTAGATATCTCAGCCAGTGCAATTAGGCAAGGAAAAGATATAAAAGACAGAATAATTGAAAATGAAGACATAAAATTATCATTATTTATAAACAATACAGTTACGTAGGTTGAAAATAGAGGAAAAATCTGCTCTAGAAAAACTACTGAAATTAATAAGTGAATTTGACAGGCTGCTGGATATAATGTCAATATACAAAAGTGAAATGCATTTATTTAACCTATCAAGAAATAACTATAAAAAACTTAAAATTTATCAATCAAAATAGCATAGAAAACTAAATATCTAGTATCTTAGATCAATTTCCCTGGAAAATTGAATAGAGGAGAATGGAGCTTGTATCCAGGAATTTTACTGGTCAGTGCCATCAGGATCAATACTTATGGAGACAGAACTTGGCTTCCAATGAGTAAGAGAAAAAAAATAAATGAATAAATAAAGGATATTTAAAAAAATACTTGTGGAGAGTGGAGGATGTAGAATTGAGCAGAAGGAGGAGTTGAACTCTGATGCAGTTGCAACAAAGTTTTAGTGATTCTAGAATGTACTACGAAACTGTAATAAGCTTTCAGAGTCATCCCATCTATAAGCAAGTAAGCAGGACCTTTATATCTCCACATCAACTGTCATGAGAAACAACCTTCCCACACAGGTTAGGCATGACTTAGGCCAATATGGTTCTTTTCAGTGGAGAGTGATTCCCAGAAAGGGACTTAGCTGAGAGCATCCAGCTGTCAATACTCTTAGCTGTGAAGAATATGTATCTTAGTTCTGAAGGAGAATTGAGTAACACATGTCAGCATTCACCTTTGCCACTACAGTTAACCCTTTGTACCATTTCAATTCATATTCTTTGTATAATCAGTTCTGGAGGCAGTTGTTCTGGAGTTCTAGTTAGTGTTTTTTTTTTCCCCCTTCAGGAATTTACAAGATGAAGGTTAGTGGGATAAACTATAGCCTCTGACAAAGCATCTGGTATTACAGTTACAACTGATATTTATGGTCTACCTTTTCTAGATATCTCTCATGATTAGCTAGCTCATCTGCTAATCTACATGGTTTATTTGGTGTGGTGATTCTGACCTTCATCCATGAGGCATTTGAGCCCATGTTCACTAAGTTCTTCAAAGCCCATGGCTATTGAAATTTTTTACTTACCATCAAAACTGGGCAAGAGAATAACAAGAGACATTCTAGTAGATTAATTGAGTGTCAAACATATTTTTTCTCTATCTTCACTGGGTAACAGCTCTATCTTCTCCTGATGATCAGGATAAATTACCCCTGCCAAAATGGTGACTCCTTTCTCTTCCTGTTTATTTATTAGAATAAGAAGCCTGAAAAACCTAAGTTGTGCAAAGGACTCTTGTGATGTTCCCTAGTTGAAGCAATCCCCCTCTGAGAGACAGGACCTCTAAAACTGCAGAACTCAGATGTGCAGGGACAGGAAGTATATATTTTCCAAAGTGGGTGACTTGAAGCTTATGATAAGCAAGGATACTTCGTATTTCTACATTTTGGTTCTCATATCTATGTAATCTGCCTATTAGGGATTCAGCACCATATGGTGGCCATTGATTTAGGCTGTATACTATATTCTGGAGGATGGTACTACATTCTCATACACAATCATCTTCAATCTGGTTATCACTTTTAAAAGGCTGCTGTATTCCTCTATCAGGCCAACAACTTTTGTGTAATGTGGATGTGACAGGACCAGTGAATCTTATAGTCATGCACCTACTGCTACACCTCCTTTGCTGTAAAATAAGTTTCACAGTTTTATGCAATTCTATGTGGGATCACAGGTCAGTGGATCAAACATTCTGTAAGCATTCAGATAATGATAATGTCTGAGGCTCTGGAGACAGAAAAGGCACACCTATACCCAGGATATGTGTCAGTTTCATGCAACATGAATCATTGCCCTTCCAAGGAGAAAGGCATCAAATATAATCAATTTGTTACCAAAAGGCTACCAGGTCTTCTTGAGGGATATGGTGCTATATTGGAGATTTGACATTGGCCTCTGTTGCTAGCAGATTGGACTTTTGGCAAGCCCAGTAGTTGGATCAGTCTTGGTTAGTGAGACTTCATTCTATTTGGCCCATGCATAGCCTCCATCCCTGCCACCTTGTATGTGCCATTTATGTTTCTATTGCGTCTACACTGAGCTGTCAATGACAGAGGCTAGGAAATATCAACTGGCCAAATCATTCTGTCTACTTGTTTGTTAGTGCCTATTTCATGGCAGCTGATCTCTGGTGGCCTTTAATTTGTGGTTTGAAGGTCTTCGCATCAGATGCACACTCCCATAGGTATATCACATGACTCCTTCCTAGACTTTCTTGTCTTTGATCTTTTAGTCTTTCATAGTCATGGGTTCTTATGTGTTCTCAACTCAGGCCAGTTCTTTTTTCTACATAAAATAATTGAGTAGGTGTACCACCTGAAGATTTGTCCATTAGGAGAATATCCCCTGAAACCTGTCTTCCAGACAAGGTGGATGACTTACTGTATTCAGTCTCATTATCTTTCTGAGTGGGGCAGTAGTTCACCAGAAGACCACTTTTGGCTTGCACCCACATACCGAAGTGACCCATCTATGAACAAAGCTTGGTCTTTTTCCTTACCTATCAGCCAATCATAAGGAATACATTATTATTGCCACCACCATAAACAATGTGGTCACAGTGTGGGCTGACTGAGAGGTGCAAATGCAACAATGATTGATGACATGGAAATATGGTCCATCTACTCATGCAGCTTTTGTGTGCCCTCTGGCCCTGATTATGACCAATTCCAGATGTACCACATCCATCTTACAGTGAATTGCTTCTAGGTCCACCAAACATTATGACTCAGTGTAGGATCTCTTAGAACTCATCACATAATGGGCAGTTCTGGACACAGGACATGATGACTCAATGTTCCAAGATGAGGCATTCCATTTTTACTGTGGCTAAATACCATGTTTCACTGAAAATAAGACCGGGTCTTATATTTATTTTTCCTCAAGAAGTCACCCCAGGGCTTATTTTCAGGGGATGTGTTATTTTTTTTTAAATACAGTACAACAATCTACATTTATTCAAATATAGTTAAGTCATCTTCTGGAACATCATCATAGTAAAATGGCATCCACAGCTTTCCTTCTTCCCCCTGGGGACACACAATACCTAAAGCAGAGCATCCTGCTCCTCGCTTCACTGAGGAGACTTTCCCCTCAAAGCCTCAGCTTGCAGCACACACAGGATGGCTGAGACCTGACAGGGGGAGCCGACCTTGTTGGTGGGGCTGCCCGCACCTTTCCAGTCACCTCTGGGATAGTAGCTGTCACGATGGGGCAGATGAGAAGGGCTAGTCGTCTTCTTTACTGCTCTGCGACGAAATGCGTGGGTTGTGTAGATACGCTGCGTAGCCACGCCCATCACTAGGTCTTATTTTGGGGGTAGGGCTTATATTGTGCAAATGCTAAGAAATCCTGCTAGGGCTTATTTTATGGGTAGGTCTTATTTTCGGGGAAACACGATAGAATGCCTGGGACTCATTTTCAAATCATATATAATTTTTCACTCTAATTGGAATGGCCTTGTTCCAGAACACATGGAATCTACATTGTGATTCTGCTACTGAAACTTGTGATAAATTCCACATGGCATCTTTTCCCATCCCTGATACCTTGAATACCACAGGGTTTGCCATGTCATATATCCCAAGCAACAGGGCCATTTACATGGCAGCCTGGACCTATTACAGAGCATTTTCCTACTCTGGGCCCTACTAAAAGTTGTCAGCCTTTGCTGTCATCAGGTTATGTATTGAAGTAGTACAGATGGCACCCAATTTACAATGGTTTGACTTACAATTCTTTGACTTTATGATGGTGGAAAGTGATACATATTCAGTAGAAACTGTACTTCAAATTTTGAATTTTGATGTTTTCCGGTACTAATATATGTGACATAATACTCTCTCTTGATGCTGGGCAGCAGCAGTGAACCCCAGCTCCCAGTCAGTTATGCAATCTCAAGGGTATACAACTGATATTCTATAATATATTATGTTGCCAGATGACTTTGCCCAAGTGTAGGCTAATTTAAGTGTTCTGAGCACATTTAAGGTAGTCTAGATTAAGTTATAATGTTCAGTAGATTAAGTGTATTAAATATATTTTTGGTTTACAATATTTTCAACGTAAGATGGGTTTATCAGGATGTAACCACATTGTAAGTTGAGGAGCATCTGTATTCCAAAATGTGCAATATGCTGCTTCCAGAACCCCTATCAGGCATTGTTCTCTCTTCTTAGTGGTGAGAGGTATAATTAAATAAATTGTCTTTTACTTTAAAGGGGTTATTCCAACACATTTCAGACCAATGAAACCTAAAATATTTAATAATGTCACAGGCCACTTATTCTTCACAAAGTTTATCTCCTACATTCTGTTACTCACATTTCTTACTGATGCCTTCAAAATGTTTGCCTTATTTATCATCTTGTCTGATTAACATGACATCATTGATATTGTGCACCAACATAATGCTCTTCAGAATGTTCAAAAAATTTCAAATCCTTGGAACTATATTAAAGAGAATCAATGAATTAACAGTGCCTATAGCAAGAAAATAAATATAGGTTGGTGTCTGTTCAAGTGAATGCAAACTTCTTCTGATCATTCTTGATAGCGATTGACATAAATGGATTTGATAAATTTAAGGTATGAGCCATCTATTCCTATTTTGTTAAGAGCTTTTATCATAAAGGTGCAATTGCAAAGAATTCATTCACCAGGTCAATGGCCATACATCAGGTACCTGATATTTTGTTCTAAATGTGAAAGGTAAAACAATAAAACTTCTGGAAGATAACATAGGAGAATATCTTCATGAACTTGGGGTAGGCAAACATTTATCATACTCAAGAAGGACTCAAAAACATTAACAATAAAGGAAATGATTGATAAATTTCCTAATTTATATCAGGAAAAGTGTGCACCAAAAGTTAACATTAAACTACTCAGCAATATAAAAGAACAAACTACTAATAAAACATGGATGAATCTAAAAAATACGGTGATAAGCAAAAAAAACCTCAAAAATAAAAAAAGAAAGAAAAGGAAAAAGCAGAAAAGAAAGAAAAATAAATAAAATATATTATATAATGTTTTTAATGTGAATCTCTGGGAAAGACAAATCTAATGTATAATGACAGAAAGTAGACCAGTGTTCTCCTGGAGCCAGGCATGGGAGACGGAGATGGACTAGGAAGAGGCAGGAGAGAATTTTTTGGAGTGATACAAACATTCTATACCTTGATAGTGGTGGTGTATACATTTGTTAAAATTCATTGAACAGTACACTTACAATGGGTGTATTTTATTATATGTATTGTATTGCACTTCTTATATGTAAATTAAACCTTAACAAATTTGATTTTTAAAAAGGCACTATTTGTTTTCTTTTTAATTTCAGCATATTATGGGGGTACAAATGTTAAGGTTACATATATAGCCCTTGCCCCACCCAAGTCAGAGCTTCAAGCATGTCCATCCCCCAGACGGTGCGCATTGCACTCATTATGTGTGTATATACCCATCCTCTCCAAAGAAGTAAGCTACAAAGTGAGAGACAGTATCTGTAACACATGTAACTATAATAGCTCATTTCTAGGCTATATAAAGAATTCCTAAAATCAATATGAAAAAGAAAATAGGCAAGAGACTAAAGCGGAACTTCACAAATGAAATATAAAGGTGCAAATGAAAATGTGCTGAACGTAGATATTCAAGTTAACAGCAATGAGTTACCACTACATGCCCACAAGAATGTCTAAAACAATAACAACAACAAATGACGATTGGCTGGTACTCTCATACACTACTGGTGGGAGTATAAATTGGTAAAACACTTTGGGAGATTGGCAGTGTGCACTGAAGTTGAACATACACATACATGACTCAACAATTTTACTTCTACGTCTAAACAGAAATGTCTACATAAATACAATGCAGATATGTAAAAGAATGCCCATAGTAACATTAGTTGACAGTTCCATTAATCTTAAGACATAAAAAGCCACAACAGAAGATTTTTCCCTAAAAGTTTTTCCCTAAAAATCCCTAACAGTGAGAAGATGGATAATTTACAAAATAAATTTTCTTGAGCCAACCAGAGAGTCGAGGTTGTGCAAGGCAACCAAATAAATATTCCAAAGAGTGACAAGTGCCTCCAAGGAGAAAAACAACACAGAAGTTTTTCAACTTTGGCAGAGCACAAGAGCAAGAAGTGGCCACCACACATACGGGTAAGATAAAATAAGTTAAAATGCTATCAAATTGTAAAAGGCAAGTATGGGTTAGAGACTCAATTTAGGAGAGCTAGTCCTAGACACAAGAAGCGTTCATACTCGCTTGCAAGCTCTCTTCTAGGGAACTCTCTGGGTGCTTGTGAAGAAGATAGGAGACTCAGAGAGTCCCTCTTTTCTTGGTGGTGCAGTATGTGATTAGCTGCTGCTGGCAGAAAGTCAAGCCCAGTTGCTCTCCGGGGTTCTTCTTTCCTACAGAGTGAAGGTTACACTGTTGGTAGTGGGGCACCAAATACTTTTTCTTCCAAGATCCAGGCAAAAACTCACTGCTTCTGGAGCAGGAGTAGAATAAAAACCCTCAAGGTGAGGGGTAGAAAACCCGCTTACCCTTAGGACACATGTGTAGTAGCATTTTTTGTAATAGCCCCAAACTGGAAACAGCCCAACAGTCCATCAACAATAGAAATGATTAATAAACTGTGTTATAGACATAAAACAGAATATTATATAGCAATGAAAAAGTGGGCACTGCTACACTAAACAACATATATGAATCTAGCAAATATAATCTTAAGCAAAAGAAACCAGGTACACTACAATACATGCGGTATGATGCACTTTAAATAAACAGTAAAAAACAAACAAAACAAATCTATGCTGTTATAAGTTAAGAAAGTGGTTACCTATAGGGAAGAAGAATAAGATAGTGATTGGAAAGCTCAAGGGGGTTTCTGTAGTGCTGGAAATGTTTTTAATTTTTGATTAGTTACATGAGTCTGTTCACTTTGTGATGATTTATAAAGATGTACATATACTTTTTATATACTTTTCCATACATACAATACACCTCAAATAATAGCAGTTTATTATAAAAACTAAAAACATAATTAGTTATGTAACTAATGTATAACAGTTATGTATGTTATATAATTAATATGTAACTCTTTCACTTAGAAGCACCTTATCTATGGAGCTAAAATTACATAAAATTGGGAACTTAAAAAACATAAAATTTAAATGTGTGCATATTATTATTTTCCCCATAGGCTATAAAATAGGATCTAAATAACTCATGCCAAATTTTATTTTCTCACATAGATGGTTTTAAAGTGCCTTTAAATGATGTGACAGATGAATAGAGAGAGGGAAAAATTGACCCTAATGAAATGATGCTGATATTCTAAAGTTCAAGGCATTACGTACTAGATGGGACATTTGGGGAACATTTTGTCCTACTTCTATATATAAGCATATGTTCTGCTTTATGACTTCAGTTTAATGTATTTTGTGGAAATTAACATTGAGAAGATAAAGTAGTGGGCAACCAGTAAATGCAGAGCTTATAAAACACTTTTCTTACCAAGGTTTTCTTTGTGATACTTTTGCCAGGCCCTTTATCCAGAATGCTTCATTCTACCATTATAGTCAGAGGATAGACTACATCAGAGTAAGACTTGGGATGGGTGATGGGTGTGCCTGTTTTTTGTAGAGCAGTTGAAGGGTGACATTGAAAGGAGATGAGCAAAAGGAGAACTGGCATGACACTTCAACTACAGATGCATTTCAGGAAAAAGCACTAATGAAAATTGAGAACCTGGCAATTGATCTTCTTCAAACTGTGTATGCATGTCCCTTGGAAAGTTTTAATGTATTCTCAAGAGTATATATATCCCAGTCTGAAAACTGTTATCTTAGAAAGTATGTATACCCATGCAGCAAGAGTCCTCTTGCGTGAATTACCATTGTCACCAGAGCCACAGAGCTTAGAAATCAAGATTGATTTAGTTGGGCCCTGAAAACCCGGGGCCAATCTGAAATATACCTAAACAATTTCAAGGAAATTAGGACCAGTTCTGAGTGTGGTCCCATCTGAGGCAGAGCAGGAAACATGGTGACCTTGAAGCAATGATTCAGCCCTAATATTTGTTGCTTTTCCTTTTCCTTTTTCTAATTTATAAATCTGTGCTCCCAACTCTGTGTCTGCACCCCAATAAGAGTGAAGATATGCACAGGTGACCTCAAAGAAAGAGAAGAGTTCTTCTCAATGATGATAAATACTGTGCAACAGCTTTGGGTGCAGATCTTGTACTTAAAATAACACCTACCGTATGAGCCTTTCAGTCAGCAAACAATAAGCTGAAGATGCATGGAGCAAGGCTTGCTCTTCTCAGAATCCAGGGACAATGGTGCCTCCCCTCCCTTGCAAAAAGCAAACTGACAGGTGGCAGCTTGCATTTCAAACTGCTTTTCAAAATATTTGCATATAAAAGACCAGACCATCCCTACAGGAAGTT